>RJVU01015592.1:4471762-4497125 GCA_003731715.1 Anabarilius grahami | reverse complement strand
GAGTTAACGCATGCGATTAATTTTTTTCCAGTTTAACGGAAAAACTTTTCCATTAAAAATATTAACCAGAGATGGGCACCCAAGTTAGTGACTCGGACTCGAGTCGCATTTTAATAGACTTCAGATTTGACTCGGACTTGACCTGAAATGACTTCGGACTTGACTCGACTCGACACAAAAGACTCGTGAATATTTTAAAAACAACTTAAGTATTTTACCCTTAACTACTGATATAGTAAATAAAGAATTTGTGTTGTGTTTGAATGGTTTTATAATATCTGCATCACATATATTTCCCTATGTGTCGTGGTAGATCGGACTCTTGTCATAGAATTTGATTACGTCCGTTGATTATGTCCGTGTATTATCTGAAATATCATAAGAGTCCCATGAAACATGATGGGAGCTACTGTGCCATATGTTCTTTTCGTTTGGGTTTACCAATCTTTTCATAGTATATGCAGCTTTTCTCTTTCTTAATGTGTGTCCATAAGAGAGAGAGAAAGAAAGAGATGTTAATCTATTTGTTACTTAAAGCTCGTATTTTTTCATTATGTTGTTTAAGATTGGAGATTAACTGTGAAATTATTACATTATAAAATATATTAAAAACATATAAAAAAAAGTGTTTTTAACTGCGATTAATCACAGAAAAATGTGTGATTAATCGAGTTAATTTTTTTAATCGATTGACAGCACTAATATATACATATGATTATGAAGGGACAGTGAAAATTGTCACAAACATAAACCTGCACTGACAGAGTTCATATGGAACCAATTCAATCAAGCTGCATCTTCTTTAAAGTCATGTAATTAGTGTAATAAAGAACTTTAGGGAATAGTAAACACAAAGGTTACGTTCGATAGCTGGCACATCCAGTTGTTAGATTTAAGACTGACACAGACATCCAAGAGCCGAGCTTTGATTCTCTGTGTCAATTAAGGAAAAACACTTGTTGTGATTACACACAACCTTGAAATCAAAAGCAGAGCTATTGTTAATCGCTCAAAATTGCAGGCGTTAACTTGGTGATTTGCATTTAATAACCTCAACCTCTGAGGAGGTGAATGAAAAACCCCAGCTCCTGCAGTCTAAATAAATGAAGATTGATATAATTTGGGGAAAAATACTCTGTGCTTGATGGTGGACCTAATCAGGGCCTGGTGCGTCTATCTGCCTGTCCAGTGTGACAGACTGGTTACACTTCAAATCATCTCGAAGATTGAGGTGGGAAATTGGGTCTTATTTCCCCATATGCTGAAAATAATCAGAGTAATTTCTCTCTGACGGCTGGAGCCGCAATTGCATGATGAAAAGGGAGATGGATAATAAAAATCAAGCTGTCCCATTCTTGTTCTGGAAAGGGCAGGCGTGCGAGCACACGAGGTGCTGATTGCCTCCCTGTTGCATGCAGTCTACCTGTGACCTTGGAGCATGTGACCTCCATGTGAACTAAACCGAATAAAAGGCAAAGTTTAGTGAAGATAATGAATAATTATACACATAATTATGTTTCTGAAATGTAATACTAGCGAATTTCTAACAGAATTATACAATGAATACTGTGTGTATACTGTATAGACTACCATTCAAAGGTTTAGGGTCGGTAAATAAAAAAAAAGAAGAAGAAGAAATTAACACTTTTTTCAGTAAGAATGCATTAAATTGATTAAAAGTAACAGTAAAGGCATTTATAATGTTACAAAAGATTCCTTTTTCAAATAAATGCTCTTCTTTTGAACTTTCTGGTTATCAAAGAATCCTTAAAAAATGTTTCCACAAATATTAAGCATCACAACTGTTTTCAACTGTGACAATAATAAGAAATGTATCTTGAACACCAAATTACAATGATTTCTGAAGGATCATGTGATACTGATGACTGGAGTAATGATTGCTGAAAATTCAGCTTTGACCTCACAGAAATATACATTTTAGAATATGTTCAAATATAAAACCGTTATATTACTGTATTGTCAATCAAATAAATACAGCCTTGGTAAAAACAAGTGACTAAGACATTAAAAAGAGTACCAACCCAAATGTGTATATTTAAAAAGTGTTCAATCATCACACTGGAAATGAACGGTCAAATCGAGTGCACTGGATTGTGAGATACAGTATTCAACACATTATGCTGACATGTAGGTCATCCAAGTATTCTACACATTCAGAAAATGTGCATGCTGTGCACAATACATATACTATATAGAAATAGTAGTATACTATTGCGAACACAGCCTGTGATAAATCATCTTCAACTAAAGAAGGCTTTTACATCACGTCATCAAAATGCAGCATAAAATATGATGGCGATTCACAGATTGCCATCTAATTGGATGTGAATTATTAGTGCATAGAAATCAGTAAATAATATGACTCAGCTATATCTGCACAATATTTAAATAAACCTTGTTGAGTGGTGGAGAAGGCTGGGATATTTTAATATTGAAGAGCAGTATAGAGGACTCTCGAACGGGGATGCTGATGACAGTAGGTGTTTGTATGTACGCCATCACAGCATCCAGTACGCCATGACCCTCTCAGTGCCCAGTGCATCTGGCAGGAGACACTCTATGCTTTTCGTCTAATGCAATTTATCAGCCAATTCCATCCATCTTATACAAGCCTGGCACGTTAAGTCTCACACTACTTAAGATATTGCTATAGAGCTACCATACATACAGACACACACACATATCAGCAGAGTCTTCTGATACGAGATGCCTGCAACTTCCTCTTCTGACGGACCAAAACAAAGAAATAATGGACCCGCAGACGAACGAAGGTAGAATTAAATTAGACTGTTTCATTATTTTAATGGATGATTTAGCTTAGTCAACGTTTTGGTTTCACAGTGTTTACAGCAGTGCCCATCGTCGACTTATGGATTTTTCATAAGAGCCGTTGAGCAGAAACTGTTGAGTGTCAGTTTGCGTAACAAATCGGTCTGTCTTGAGTAGTCAAACTTGATGAGGTCCAGGACATGGTCTGATTAGAGTTGAACAGCAAACAGGCGCCGTTTTGACCTAGACATTACCGTAAAGATTTGACATTAAAACAGAAGAGCTGAGCATCAACCTTTAGTATCCTTCTGAAACGACAATAAAAGCTAATAAAATAATGCTAAAATTATTTGTCAACCATTTATAATTTAAAAGGTGTTACTGACAACACCACATTTTGCTAGGTAGAAGTAACCCAACTATGTCAAATTATAGTTCTAGATGATATTATCAATTCTGCTTGATTGCTCCAATTAGTCAATGCATAATTGGAAGATAAAGAATATATTGTGAGAAAAATATAGGACATGAAAGGAACATTCCAAGTTTAGCACAAGTTAAGTTCATAAACAAGGTCTGCAAAGTTACAACACTCAAAGTTCAATGAAAAGGGAGATATTTTCTTTTAAAGAATTTTCTGTTTAAGGACTACAACAAACGGCTGGTAGGAACTACAACGAGCTTCTTCCCAGGTTAGTGACCTCACTAACCCTGAAATTTACATAAACCCTACCCCCAGGAACACGCAACAAAGGGGTGAGGCCATGTTGGGCTGCTTCAGAGAAGAGGAAGAGTTGTAGTTTAGCGATGTTGCCATGCCGTCATTTTACGCTGAACTGCTTCACAAACGAGGGTCAATTCAACACTGGATTGAGCAACCGAAGCACAAGCTGTTAAAGCTCCGCCCTCTTCTGGAAAGCAGCCGGGACCAGCAGCTCATTTACATTTAAAGGGGCACACAAAAACGGTGTGTTTTTGCTCACAACCAAATAGGGGCAAATTTGGCAAGCTATAATAAATGATCTGTGGAGTATTTTGAGCTGAAAATTCACAGACACATTCTGGGGACACCAGAGAATTATATTACATCTTGTAAAAGGGGCATTATAGGTCACATTTTAAATACTGCCTCAATAGTACAGCCATAAGATGTGAACAATTTACACGTTAACACGATTTTAATGCAAAAAAAAAATAGCTTACAAAAATAAAAGTGTAACTTTATATCCCATTTTACAACTTTGTTGCCACAACAACACAACACCATAAAACCTAAAACAACTGTAAAAAAAAATGATGAAACCACATTATAGCTCATATAATATACATTTTAATGAAGGGTGCACATTATAAAAATGGTACATTTAACTCATGAATATTAATTGCATGATGTTCGCCCAGTATCTGTTTTCCAGACAGGCAGATAAGTAGGTGAACCAAAGTAAAATAACTGCTTATTTGTTCATTCATTCAGTGCACTGCATTTGCAACCTTTTGGCAGAAGCTCCTACTTGCCTGATTTTTTTGCCTTCAGGCAAAGCAAAACAAAACCATATACTTGGGTTTAAAAAATTTAGATTTAAATGCCCACACTGACTATAATGGTTGCTATAAAACTGCATGGTTTGGAGAATCCAATGGGGAGTTAACTTACTAAAGTTTGTTAGTGACAGTATAGTTAAAATATATTTATAAATTAATGCTAGTAGCTTGTCGTTAAAGTTAATAGCTAACTTTTTTGAAAACTATTTTGAAACAGTAGGTTGCCAAGCTATGAACAACTCAAAATTTAGAGTAAATTCCCCAATACTGATCTGTACAATAGTGAAATGGTGAAATGCAGACATAACATAACACGTGTTACAAAGAACAAACTCACAGAAGTCTTCATACTCAGTACACCTTTCAAGTGGAGATGGTCTCACTTACCAAGACCCTCTTTGAATTGTTCGCTTTCGCTTTCTCTCTCTCTCTCTCTCACACACACACACACACGGTAATAAAGCAAGTAAGAGATAAATTTGGCAGAGAGATAACAGATCAATCAGTCCCAAAGGCTTGACAGCAAGGGACAGTTTGTCTTATTTCCAGCCACCCTCAAGCAGTCAAGTGCTATCAACTCCTGAGCTGTGCTGAGCTTATCCGGGCCGCTCAGAGCTCTGGCTCTCTCTCTCTCTGATTGTCTCACTCTTCAAGCCTGTCTCAATCTCCCTCATCTATAGTTTCCATCTCCTTTGCACACGCTTCCTCTCTCCCAACTTATTCCCTCTTTCCGCCACTTCTGTTTGACCCCCAATCTTCCTTGCTCTTGTTCTACCTCCATAGCTTCCAGTCTCTCTCTCTCTTACTTTCTCTCCCTCTCCAGTCATCACTTTCTCTGACCCACCGCTCCTCAAACTATACACTATTAATAAATAACACTGTAATTATTACTGTAAATGCATTATAATATTTTAATGTTAATGTAACAGCATAGGTACAACTACATGGCATTTTCTTAAATATTTTATATTTTGCATCAAATCCATTAAAGTATTTTTGATGACATTACTTTTTACTTGACTGTATTTACATTTGTGACCTTGAAGGAATCCAAAAGTAATCAGATTACATTACTTTCATATTGTGGTGCTTGGATTATGTTACTGAACACCAGCAGCATGATGAAGCGGCAAGCATCTTTTTCACGCTGAGCACTCACATTTTTTTACGGTCGCAGAGAGTTGAGGAATGTTCAACTTTGTGTAAAACACAGCGTTTATCACTGTCACTTTTTACCCAGTCATCCAATCACAGTTGAGGAGGGGCGGGACAAAAACCACACGACCAACCGCCACATCCTGCTTGTACAACGGCAACAACAAGCGTAGAACAAAATAACAGAGCAGAACAAAATCATTTAAAACATGTGCCAGAGCAAATACTTTACATTGCATCAACATTTTTATATAGAAACAATACAGAAACAAACTATGTGTATGAAATTAGATACTAGTAATACTAGCAAGCAAAGCGTCTCAACTGAAAAAAATGCTGTGCCGCCGAAGCGCTCTCAAGCGCCTACAGCTAGGCGTTTTCAGCAGAGCGCCTGTGGTTTTCAGCTGGCTAAAATCGCTTTTGTGGACACACTATGTGCTTACATGCTCTGACTCGATCTAAAGAGGTACTTGGCCTGAAAAGTTTGAGAACCACTGCTTCAACACATCTCGTTAGCCAATATCTTTTGCTGCCTGTCACCTTTCAGGCTTTCATTCCAGGCTGATGGTGCATCTTGTTTACCTGGCAGGGTCTGTGATCTATCTGAGAAGTGTTAAGGCTGCTGTGAGGTTTTGCGGACTGACCTGAGTTTAGAAGATCTCTGTGTTCAGCATGTTTGCTTTATATTGATGAATGTCACAAGACCCACAGCAAAGATGCTCTGATTCACACATGGTGCCTCAATGGTCAGTGAGTCTATATATTAGAGAATTAAGCAAATATTTTTTTTTGAAAAATATTGTCAAATATAACACACTTTACAATCTACCACTTTAATGTAGTTGAGTTATATAAGTCTCTCATGCTCATCAAAGCTGTATTTATTTGATCAAAAACTTTTATGAAATATCATTACATATAAAAATAACTGTTTTCAATTTGAATAGATTTTAAAATTTAATTTATTACTGTAAAAGCAAAGCTGAATTTTCAGCAGCCATTAATCCAGATTTTAGTGTCACATCCTTCAGAAACCATTCTAATAAGCTGATTAGGTGCTGAGGAAACATTTCTTACACTCTAAAAAATGCTGGGTTAAAAACAACCCAAGTTGGGTTGAAAATGGACAAACCCAGCGTTTGGGTTGTTTTAACCCACCGGTTGGGTTAAATGTTTGCCCAACGTGCTGGGCAGTTTCATTTAACCCAAATAGTGTTTAAAAATTACTATATGGCTGGCTTAAAATGAACCAAAAATCCGATACATATATACTAGAGGCAACAATAATAATCAAAGGGTGAACATTTATTAATAATTTAATAAATGTTTATTGTTTAATTATTATTCATTAACCTTATTAATAAATGTTCATTTATTAAACATTAATAAATGTTCATTTCTAACATAATTTTGGTTAATTTCAAGCAAGCAATACAGTAATTTTTAAACAATAGTTGGGTTAAATAAAACTACGCAGCAGGTTGGGCAAAAATTGTACCCAACCGCTGGGTTTTTCCATTTTCAACCAGCATTTTTTATAGAGTGTATTATTATCAGTGCTGAAAACAGTTGTGCTGCTTAATATTTTTGTGGAAACTGTGATACATTTTATCATGTCTTTACTGTCACTGACCAATTTAATGCATTCTTGCCAAATAAAATACATTTTTTAAAAATATTTAAAATAATTTTGAAAAGTGTATGTACTAGGCCTATATATTTATTTAAATATATATTTGTCAGACTGCCTAAAGAATGATAATAGAAGATGAAAAGACAGCCAATTGAACTCTTAGACTGTTTTTGCTACTGTATATTTATGATAAACACTTTTCAAGCTTCACTTGATGTCATAACCATTACATTTTCTGATCAATTTGTTTTGCAGATCTGATTCAAATAGGTGGAGGTTCGTGCTGTGAATATCAGATTATATTTACATGGTCTCCGGGCTGTTATAGGACAAAACGAACAATTATTAAAAAATTACGACAAAATTAGGCTTTTTTTTTCTTTTTTTTTTGGCTAAAATGTCTGGAAGCACTCTTCAATGATTAAAAAAAGTCTCACACAGTCCCCCAGTGTGTTGCTGTTGTAAATGCAAACTGCATTCACAAGTCCTTGTGGTCTTTTAATCATGTACTCTAAATGCATGATAATTTTCCGCCATCAACAGTTTTCTGACAGTCTGACACCAGTCACGACCTATAAAATGCCGCAAATGTTGGCGTTCGTAGGCCGTCTAGTAATGAATGTGTCAGAAATTTTGCTACTTAATTACCAGTCATGGAAGACCGGAGGATGTGCTATTGCCTATGAACCTGTTTTTGGGCTGCTTAGCACAGACGTGTGCAGATTACAAAGCAAAACTCTAATGACAATTCACAAGGCGAAAGGGAATTTGTCCGGCAAGGAAGTCTCAAGAGAATAGAAGACTATTCAACTCTTTATTTCACCCTGTATAAAATTATATATAGAAATCTAAATTTATTCTCACCATTAAACACCTTCAAATGGTCAATGAACGGATAAAACCTTTGAGCAGCAGCTGTGACCTTTCATTTCATAGGTCAAGCAATTAAATAAATTAAACAGGAAGACAATATTGACCTGCTCCTGTCAAGCCTACCAATGAGGGTCACAAGGTCATCAGCCTCATTCTCATTTTCTGCTATTACTCATGTCCATGTGACATCGCCCAGGGTCAGCACATATTTCCCATAAGCGAAGACTCTATTAATGTCAAGCCCTAAAATGATGATCGATAATCTACAAGTGCATCCTCAAGAAAACGGTGAATGATGCTACATTACATAATGACTGTTTAAAATTTGTGGGCAGAATCCAATTGTCATCATTTAGTCACCCTCATATCATTCCAAACCTGCTGTGGAACACACTGTCCATACAATGAAAGTCTATGGGGTCCAATAGACGCCATAGACTTTCATTGTATGGACAATATGGGCAATATAGGGTCCAATGTTGCTCTTTGAAATATAATATTTTTTGTGTACATACATGTTTTGGATCAACATGAGGGTGAGTAAATGATGACATAATTTTTATATGTTTGTGTGAGCTATCCATTTAACAATACCAAACATCATTAATAAGTTCCACACTGGCTTACACAGCATTAGTTTAGCTTATAGAGAATATAAATACCAGAGAATTATGTTAAAACAGGGTAAACAAACGCAGCATTGTCCACATTCTCATCAAGCAAGCCAGAAACATTTTGGAAAATCACATAAAAAATAACTTTCAAGAAGTTTCAATAAGGCTCTGTTAGAAATATTTTAGAATATTTAATGAAAGGTACAGTCACACAAGTCTAAGCATATGAAATCCTTTCAGATCCTGCAAGAAATATGTAAAACAGGTATTGATGCCACAGTGTAGGGCTTCTTTTTTAACAAATTACACATAATAAATGATAACAAATTTGTAATGAGCCAAGAAATCTATCTGTAACATTTAAAGGAGGTTCTCTATGGTTCACAGAACTTGAACTTTGTTGTCTAAAATTTGCTTGTTTTGGGAGTTATGAAAAAAACACTGACTTTCTGATCTACAATAAGCCTAATTTACATAAAAATTAGGTATGTTTGATCTTAAATTAATGTCCATTCAAATAAGTGTGCCTAGATGACCTGGATTGCAGGTGGTTTGCAAATAACAGTGTTTTTACTGAAAGTGGCAACTGTTGAGCAAATTCAACCCAAAAGCAAGAGACCATAAACCATCCACTGAAACAGCTAATGAACAGAAGAGTACAATAGTTTCTTTCTGACTTATAAAAACGTCACACTAAATACAGTAATAACAGAAGACCCTAATACTACAAAACATCAGTCTTGACGTCTACAAAACACCAGTCACTTCAACAGCTGAAACTATGACCGCTTTCTGAAAAAGGCTACCATTTCTTTTCTTCCTGCTCAGTATTATTCTCAGCGTCAGAAGTGAGGAAAAACACCCAAAGCATCATGCGAAATTCATTATTCATTCTCACAAACTCTTAAAGCCTGAGAAGGTGATGTATGTATGCCCATTTTTCAGCTCAGTAGCAACAGCTGTATCTGCTGACAGGGATGTATACGTCTAATCCTCAACAAACTGGGACAGAATGACAGTGCGACACTGATGTGTGCTGTGAGTATCCACCCCTGCATTCAATGCTAGAGTCATGTCTTCTACTTCACACAACTCACTGGTCTCACTGTCACTCTAGCTGAAGTTCCCCACCAATGGGAAAAATAAAACCAACCACACTACCTCTGATCCAGCACTAAGCTCAAGGTAAGACCATGTGGCTATGACCACCACCAACAAAAACACTTCTAACGCTAGTCCATTATCACTATAATAAGGCACAATAGGTACAAAGGTATTGATTATATAATATACAGCATTAAATTGAAGCATTTTGGGAACTTAAGTGCTCTTCCAGCATGGTCCATACAACTAAAATTATTATTTTCTTAAATATAATAAATAATAAAATTGGATGGATGGATGGATGGATGGATGGACGGACGATAAAAAGATGGTAGACAGACAGGCAGATAGAACGAAGGATGGATAGAACGATAGAACAATAGAATGATAGAACAATAGAACGATAGATGGATGGACAGACGGACGGACAAATGATAGAAGATGGATGGACAGACAGACAGATGACAGAACGATAGAACGGATGGATGGACAGACAGACAGATGACAGAACGATAGAACGGATGGATGGATGGATGGATGAACGATGGATGGATGGACAAAGGATGGAATGATGATGGATGGATGGTATAATGATAGAATGATGGATGGATGGATGGATGGATGGATGATGGATGGATGATAAAAGAGTGGTAGACAGACAGACAGACAGACAGACAGATAGATAGATAGATAGATGGACAGATGGATGGATGGATGATGGATGGACAGATGACAGAACGATAGAACGATGGATGGATGGATGGATGGATGGACAAAGGATGGAACAATGAATGGATGGATGGATGGATGGATGGATGGATGGATGGACAAAGGATGGAACAATGAATGGATGGATGGATGGATGGATGATAAAAGGGTGGTAGACAGACAGACAGATAGATAGATAGAAAGAAAGAACGATGGATGGATGGATGGATGATAGATGGATAGAACAATGGATGGACGGACAGACAGATGACAGAACAATAGAACGATGGATGGATGGATGGATGGATAGACGGATGATAGAACGACAGAACGATGGCTGGCTGGATGGATGGATGGATGGATGGATAGACGGATGATAGAACGACAGAACGATGGCTGGCTGGATGGATGGATAGACGGATGATAGAACGACAGAACGATGGCTGGCTGGATGGATGGATGGATGGACGGATGATAGAACGACAGAACGATGGCTGGCTGGATGGATGGATGAACGGATAATAGAACGCTACATGGATGAATGGATGCATAGATGAATGACAGTAAAGCCACAAGGAAACTTTGGACAGGTTTAATACACCTCTAGTGAAGTTCTAGGCTATTAGCAAGTTGAGATCTCAATTTAGCAAGACTGGCTGTAGCGTCAGCAGGACACAGAGAACAATAATGGCAGCTGACATGCCTGACCTTTCCCATTAAAAGAGCCTGGCTGTTTAATACCGGCTGCCTCCACATCTCATTAGCCAGCTCAGCACCTTACGCGGCACCATGCTCTGTGACTGAACCCAGCAACTTCAGCCACCACTCGTTAATTAATTTCTGCCCATTATACACCTCTCTAGCTCTCATTTATGGGGTGTGCGCGTACACGTGAGTGTATATATAAAAGACATTCGTGTGCGAGTGGCGATTTTTTCTTATTTTATTAACTTGTTTTTCTCCCTCAATCTGTCTTTCTCATGCATATGCCCAAGAAAATGCTTGTGCGGTTTATCAGTGATTATACAGGATTATGCTGTTCCATGTGACACCTTGGCAGGAAATGAGGGGAATTATGTATGTATATATGCATAGAAATGCAAATGTGCAAACATATACATACAATTATCTCAAAAACATCTAAGAAAGTATATTAAAAGGATGCATTACATTGATCAAAAGTGACATTAAAGACTTTTACATTGTTACAAAAAAATTATAAATGCTAAATTTTTTTAACTTTCTATTCATCAAAGAATCTTGAAAAAAACGTATCATGATTTCCACAAAAACATTGTTTTCAATGTTTTCAACATTGACATTAATAAGAAATGTTTCTTGATCACCAAATCAGCATTGGGATCATGTGACACTGAAAACTGGAGTAATGATGCTGAAAATTCAGCTTTGCCATCACAGGATTTTTTTTTTTTAATCTATTAAAATAGAAGACAGTTATTTTAATTTGTAATATTTCACAATATTACTGTTTTTACTGTATTTTTGATCATATAAATTAAGCCTTGGTAAGCACCAGAGACTTCTTTCAAAAACATTTAAAAAATCTAATCTGACCCCAAACTTTTGAATGGTAGTGTAAATGTATGCTTTCATCTTAGATCTCAGAGTCAAAATATGAAGAAAATGTGTTAAAATGTGTCAGTTTCTATTTCTAACATACAGACTTGCCTTTTATTGGTGGGATGGCCAGTTTAACTTCCTGTCACGGGAGAAAAAGTTCAATCCCAATAAATCTGAGTGTAAAATGACACAGCATGGCATTTTAAGTTTTCTGACGGATGATTTTTTACTATAAAACGAAAAAGGTTGTTTCTTTGAAATCCTCACTCTGCGGAGCCTTTCCCAGGGGGGCAACAGACAAGCATCATAAGCACGAGGAAATCCATCATTCCTGACCACTTCCCCTAGTTCTACAAGGTCACTACTTCGAAACTGGCAGTCTGACACTGGCTCTGTCACCTCCAATGCAATCAGAACCTCCCCACAGCAGCGCACGGTTCACAGGTTTCAAGGAAATTATATTTATGAGTGGCAGACAGCGATCACTTTTCCACCGACACCCAGAACAATGCCATAAACTCGCAGGCAGTCCGACTCACGATCATCGTTTGTTTGAGATTTCTAAGATCGGGCGTTTTGGGCATTACGAAGAAACATCCCCAAACGACCTAACAATTGATGAATAAGGCTTATGGAAGAAAAAAATGGGCCAACTCCAAGCATTTCAAACTGAAAAACAGTAAGTGTGTGTGTGTGTGTGTGTGTGTATATAGGGCTACTAGTGTTAAATTACTCTTCTTAGCAGGGCTCGACAGTGTGAGCATCTCTCTTGCATTTGCGACTAAATTAAATTGCGACTAAATTATTTAGTTATATTAAGTCAGTTACATAAAAACAAAGATTGGTCTAATTTGATACCAAAAACTAAGACTGATTACCCCTAACTAACTAACTTCTAGTTGGTCATAATGGCCAACTAGAAGTTAATGGTTTATGCAACTGGCCCCTGGTTTCCTGAGGCTGGTATATTGGCAAGTAAAAGAGGGTTTTGGGCACTTTCCGCTGGTCAGACTGGGAAACCAGCTTGCCAACCAGCTGAACACCAGCCAAAACTATCTTAAAACAGCTTACACTGTGTCCTAAACAGACGTGATGCAATAAGATTTCAGCGACAAACAATTTGTCTGTCCACACCAGACACGTCACGACTAAAATCACAGCCAATCAGAAGAGCGCATGGGCTCCCAGTGCTCGTAACAAAATGGATAAGTACATAATCAAATTCATGAATATTACACCATTTTAACATTATTAAAAATATATACTGAGTAACTGAAAATCTTTGTCACAGAGTACTTTTATCTGTTCACGAGCTGACAGTTGAACGTTCTTGTTTCATTTGATTTATTTTGAAGATATGAGGTAAATTCTTCATTGTTGCTTTCAGTACAGCTACAAAAGACACACAAAAATGATATTCAAACTCACATTAGACGGTTTTAACATTAAATAAAGCACATAAACCGCACCTGAGATTATCATTGCCATACTTTGTGTTGTTGTTCCAGCCGCGACATTGCAGAAAAATAGAAACCGTTTCTAAAATAGAATCATCGCGTGTCACGTCTGGTTATGACAGTGTTAGGCTGGTTTTAACAGTTTTTTCAACAAGGATATAAGATTACTAGGATCTTAGAAGCAGAAATTGATTAAAAGTCTCCATTTGCTTAAACAACTGGGATATTAAAGAGATCATAATGCTATCGTAGAGACATAAATGCAATCAGAAGTAGAGGCCCTACTGTGAGTTTAGTCTTGACTGGATTCGTACATTTTTTATTTGAGAGCTAAATGGTATATCTTTAAAATATAGGCTAGCTCAGCACCCTGGGGTGTAGCCATTGCGTTTGAAAATCTAAGCACACCTCCTACCAAGCGCAGCAGCAGTCATGACGGCTGAAAACAATAATTAAAGAACAGACTAATGTATGAAGAGTGAATCTCAGCATGGCTAACTAGCTGAGCTGTCGACACTAGTCGACCAATGTGGCCTTTTTCATTAAAGCTGGTTGACCTATGAATTCTAGCTTGTTGCTAATTAATAATAAAAACGTTTGAACTCCAGCACACCAGCATCCAACCTTGGGGACTGCAGAAAGGCATTTTCAATCGTTGAGGAAAGTCAAAAACAAAAACAATCAATTTGTCAGTTACACTTTTCAAACCAAGCCCAATGACAGCAGATCAGCAAAACCCCATTTTAATTTATCTGGTAAAAAGTGTATCTAATACAGCTAACATATTCCACAAAAGATTCTCTTCCTGTGCACCAAGAACGTAATTACATTTGCACACTGTAATATGAAGCCATTGGAAATGGCCTGAGGCACATTAAAGCATGTGATCTGCCACCGTGTGCCCTGGCTAACAATGCCTTCAGTCCCCATAACCTGCTTTTATCAAAATCACCTCTATGGACAACACACATCTGCTCCTCTCACTCTAATAGCTTTGATGGAACCCTATAGGCTCCTTTAAGAAGTGAAGGAAATTACACTGGACTCCAGAGCCCTATGGAACCATTTACTGTGGCTATCTTCTCTTAACAGACGATAATGTCACCTAAATGGTCAAAATGTGGGCATGGAAATGAATTCTCCATTATCATTAGACATACAGGTGATTTTATTTGAAAAAGGATACTAGACCAATAATGCTGTGGACTGACTAACTAACGAACTAACTATCCATCCATCCATCCATCCATCCATCCATTTATCCAACCAACCAACCAACCATCATTCAAAACTTTCAAACACTTAGCTAAAATGTATGTAGTTATGAATTTCTTGGAATTTCAAATTCTAATTCCTTACATTTAAATTTGAATTGCAATTCCGCATCCTTTTTAGCTTCAAATGCAATTTGAATTCAAAAAGTGAATTGGTTAAAAGACCCTGGTTAAGAGAGCAGGTGTTGCCCAGATAACATTCATAATAAAGAAGCATGGCTGTATAGTATGTGCTAGATATGGGCTTTGACCCTACAGACCTCTAGATTCTCAGCTGACCCGAGCAGGTGTGGAACAGCCCACCTCATCAGCGAGTGTGGTTCTTCACCTGAGCCACACCACAATGACAGATCACACGTCAGGACAGCCCTCTCAGGTCCTGCAGCGATGGAGCCGTCCTTGACCAGGCATGCCATCGCAGTGTAAGAAAATCACTTATCATGTTACGATATGCAGAGGCACAGTCGTAATCAGGCTAAGTGCCATGCTGAGGCGTGAACCCTGCTAAAATGCCATTCCAGGCACCCATAAAACACTTTATGGAAAATAAAGACCAATCTCACTACTAAGTATCGATCGTAAATTATTGTAATATTTGCAGGCAGTCAGCAGAGAGATATTAACCACTGAAAGTTATCAAAGGGTGTGTGTGGCTGTTCTGCTTGTAAAGCAGCTGTTGGCATTGTAACCGTCTTCGGATTGGATTACATGTTATCTTCATATTACAGCTGCAGCTACGTGCAATCATAGTTTAAAGGAACAGTTCCCCAAAAATAATGATTCCGTCATCATTTACTAATCCTCATGTCATTTCAATCGAGTATGAGTTTCTTTCTTGCTAGATGAAAATTGATGACAGGATTGAACTATCCCCTTAAGTTATGAAACTGAAACGCTTCTAAAGCAAACAAGAACTGGATAGCAGTAGGCCTACGTATACATTGAAGGTAAAGAAAAACAAAGAAACGTTAAACCTAGATTTTAGCTTGGTTAAATATTTATGATTCCTCTGGCATCAAAAAGCACTCATCCTAAAAGCTTTCCTTGTAACAATATGTTCTCAGGAAACAGCCTTTTGGATTACAGGACTGCACGCTTTAAACAAGAGAGTTAATACATTATCTCACAATCACTTTATAAACACGTACTGTACCAGTACTACAGTATCATGATGGTATATATGCTCACCTTATTCATAAACCATGGTTTTCAAATGTTAGTGTAAGGCCCTTAAAAATACGATATTACTATACATGGCCAAAAACATTTCAAAAGGACAGCTTTACATATACACTACTGTTTTTAAAGTTTGGGGTAAGTAAAATTTGGGGCTTTTTAAAAAAAATTATAATAATTTACATTACCTACTTACAGTAAGCTTCATAAGTAAAGTTTACAAATTTTACAAAAGATTCCTATTTCAAATAAATGTTTTTTTCATTGCGCCTGCTGCACCCATGGTATGGCAGCAAAGTTCCTTGATTATTACGCCGGAATAAGAGCATAGTTCCTAGCCATATCGGACAAGAAAACTTTTCATTTTCCCTCTGTCTTAGTACATGATGTAACTACAGAAGAGTCAAGTTTTAAATAGGAAAAATATCAAAACTCTTTGGTCATTTTTGAGCGAGATGCTAACGGTCTAATCAGATTCAATGAACTATGCTAAGCTATCCTAAAAGTGGTACCGCCAGACCTGGAGATCGGCTGAATGGATTTGAAAACGGTAAAACTCAACAGTTTAACTCTAGGGGAGTTGGAAAATGAGCCTATTTTTAATTTTTTTTAAAGTGGAGTGTTCCTTTAAGGCCCCATTTAAACTAGTGCATTTTTGTTTTAAAATGGCATTTTAAAATGAAAACGATCCTCGTCTACAATGACGTTTCCACAGCATTTCAGAAACGATCTCCGTCTACACTACACGCCTGAAAACGCATGTCACATGACCGTTCATGCACACTGGGCATGCACACTGGGCATGCACGTACAAGTGTAAACAGTTGCCTCTTGCGCATGTAGGCAGCTGCATTGCAGTTCAGTCTCCATGTTATTGTTTTACACGGTCGTCAAGGATACGCAGAAAGAACATGGGCAGCCATGCCATAAAGTGTTGGTTGTGGTTCCGTTTCAAACTAAAACAAGGTTTGCAGTGTTTTTTAAAGTCTCTAAATAGTATTCAAAAAAAGAATTAGTATGTCCCAAATCGTAGTACGTTGAAATGAGTATTCCAAAGATACCCGGATGGTCTACTTTTTCCGGTTAGAATTCGAAGTGCAGATCCGTGCACACTTCTAACGGCTAATATTGCCCATAACACATTGCGCTGTGGACGAGGACTCGATTAGAACTACAAATACAAATAAAAAGTGTTAAAAAAAACAAACTACAAACATGACGGATGTGCGAGACCGAAGGTTAAGCAGAGTGGTTAAGATAAATGGGTGCTTGAATGATTAATAATCAGTATAACCTGACGAAAAGATATTTATTAAATGTTATCCACATTATATTTCATCTGCAACAACATTGTGAACTTTTATAACGATGCGTTTGGTCATTAACTTTCAAATGCATCATTATGCAAAGATGAGGAGAGTTCTCTGCATGAAAGACCCATGACTGGCAGATCAACGTGCGACTACATTTCTCTCAGAAACGGTAGGAAATTAAATTTAATTAAATGTGGAGGATTTTAACTGTGACAAGATGATTGACAGGGTACTTTAAACAGTTACAGGTTGCGTAACTAAGCGACAGAACGTCCGTTAAAGATGCAATTATGACGAGGTAGTATGTCCCAAAGCTTGCATACTCTTCTGCTACACACTCAAAAGTATGTACTTTTTCCTTTACAAAAACAGTACATACTTTTAGGACGTAGTATAAGTAGGCGAATTGGGACGCAGCATCTGTTTTCAAGGTTTGAATACGGCGTATCCTTAGCAAAAGTTATTCGTTTTAAAACGAAAACGCACTAATGTAAATGGGACCTAAACCTACCCATCACAGGAACCTAACACAGTTCTAACATTCTTATATATTTTTATGTATAGGTTTAGGGATAGGTTTCTGTGATGGGTAGGTTTAGGTATAGTGTAGTGAAGGACGATAGTATATTGAGTCAACATTTATAAGATTCATATAAAAGATTGTGTCCTTGTGGGGTCCAAGTAAAGCAATCAAGTCAATCTGCCCAGAGTAGATTTAGACTTAACGTTGAAAACTGGAAATAATTAATTGTTTTATTTTATTTCTATTAAAGCACATTGCTTTTTTTTATATAATAAACCAAACAAAAATGAATGTGTCAGATTGACAGGCTTTGTAGGTATATGAGGCAAACAGAAGAAACACACTTGAAACTCACTCTGGCTTGATCACATTTCACTTCTTAGCTGCAAACAACCGAGGAAGGTGACGCTGCAATATCATACACTAAATTATGTCATCAACTACATTATCTGCACCCTACGACAACAGGCTACAATTGACATGTTAAGCATGAAGCAGGATAAGGCTGTGACCTGAAATATCATGTACTGTATATAATATATGTATATATCAAGGACAGATGTGCATGCTACACTGCTTGTAAACGCAACTGCCACTGAGAATATATGGACAATAACAAACTCTCAGTTTTACTTCAACTACGCTTGAACACACATACAAAGCTATGTAGCAAAAATGCTTTTATTCACAGCCATTCTACTGCCCTGCCTCGTTTCGTTCTGCTGAAGCACATAAGCGCCTTTGTCTGTATTCCCATGGGATCACATTCTCTAGGCTCTACCGCTGCAGTCAGGTAAAAAAACGCTTCTGCTGTGGCAACAACGCAGAGGATTTATCAGACAGGTGATACAAAAGTGTTATGGGTATTCATATTTCCAGACAATAACACAAGGGACCGTTTATTATTAGATCAAAAACTATAGGCAACCGCATTAAGGAGAAACAAAGTTTGCTGAAACACAGCCAAACCGCAAAATATGATGGCTTCATTCCCAGATGCAAAGTGAGGTAACTTTACCGTAAAACGCCTTTCGTAAAGTGGCCGGATACAAACTGTGGTCACACACCGCTCGGTGTGGTGGTGAATAATTTGATAGTTTTAACAAGAATGACAGCAGCAATGACAGGCAAACAGAGAATGGGTAGATTGTCAATTTAAAAGTCTAATTAATGGAACTGATTACACAGCTTGAATATAAGACAGCACTCATGAATGTGTTCAAAAACTGACATTAAAGGGTTAGTTCACCCAAAAATGAAAAATGACTCACCCTCATGTCGTTCCACACCCGTAAGACCTCCGTTCATCTTCGGAACACAGTTTAAGATATTTTAGATTTAGTCCGAGAGCTTTCTGTCCCTCCATTGAAAGTGTATGTACGGTGCACTGTCCATGTCCAGAAAGGTAATAAAAACATGGATATACTGTGGATATACACAGACCCGGAAGAGAAGACAATGCTGAATAAAGTCGTAATTTTTGTTATTTTTGGACCAAAATGTATTTTAGATGCTTCAAAAACTTCTAACTAACCCACTGATGTCACATTGATGATGTTTTTATTACCTTTCTGGACATGGACAGTGCACCGCACATACATTTTCAATGGAGGGACAGAAAGCTCTCGGACTAAATCTAAAATATCTTAAACTGTGTTCCGAAGATGAACGGAGGTCTTACGGGTGTGGAACGACATGAGGGTGAGTCATTAATGACATAATTTTCATTTTTGGGTGAACTAACCTTTTAAAACATGCATTTAAGATGCAGTGTGGAATTTCTGCAGCACTACTTAAAAAAAGTTAAACATGTCAAAAAAATTAAATGTTTGTTAAAGGGATAGTTCACCCAAAAAGTAATTTACTCAGCCTACAGTTGTTCCAAACCTGTATGACTTTCTTTCTTCTGTTAAACACAAAAATTGGTTGGTAACCAGACAGTTGATGGTAGCCATTGACTTCCATAGTATTTTTTTTCCTACTATGGATGTCAATGGCTACTATCAACTGTCTGGTTACCAACATTCTTCAAAATATCTTCTTTTGTGTTCAACAGAAGAAAGAAATGCATTACAGGTTTGGAACAATTTGAGGGTGAGTAAATGATGACAAAATTTTCATTTTTTGGTGAACTATCCCTTTAACAAAAGGTTTTTAGATTTTGTCAATAATAATGAAAGAGATAAATATAAAATTTGCACCAGGACGATAATTAAATGAGGTTGCACATTATTTTACAGTATGCGCACTTATGTGTACTTACCTAATACAGTACTGGGTAATATAAGGTTACTACATGGGTTAGGTTAGGCTAGGGGTAGGTTCAGGGTTAGTACCAAGTTATTACCCAGTTATTGTAATTACTATAATAAGTATATAGTATGTACATGGGGAACAGGACTGTAAAATAAAGTGCTACCTTAAATTATTAAAAAAAAAAATTATGTATTTTTTTTTTAAGAAAAATAATATCAGTTTCTTCGTTGATTTTGTTACATGTTCAATTTTAAATTAATATATAAAATATTTTAATATTTGGTCTTTTTTTTCCTCACCAACTTAAATGTCATTTATCTAGTTTCGATTCAATAGGATGCCATTTTAGTATAGTAAATTTCACTAAAATTAAAATATGACAATAATACAGACTAAATTAATATTTGTCAAAAAAAGATTACATTATAAATAAACTATTATCAAAATACTGTGTATATAAATGAACATCGCACCAAACATAACTGAAATGGAGACGATTTCCAAACACCAAATAAATTAATAAAATGAACAATAATAAAATTTGCACAGTTCATCTTTAGATGAGCCACTTGAAAGGACTATGTATCTAATATTGCTAACTTTCCTATGAGATCTTTCTGATCTAATGCCAAAAATTTTTTTTCTAAATCATTTGTATTCTCCGCAACCTGTCCCGAAACAACCATTAATGTGATTTGTGCACTTTATTATGTGAACGCCTTGGTTGGAAAGGCTTTGCCAAGAACATGAAATGCAAATTCAAATCAAATAGATTCAGTAAACAAAACCAGCCAAAAGGCATCATGATACACATAATGCATTTTTTGTACTGTTCTGGGCTTTGACGGGTCAAAAGGGCAACTATGAGGAGTCTGGATCCTTCATGTTCAGCTACCGGGCAACATTCCAACATTTATACCTATTGTTGCTAGGAGACATTCCCGCTAATGTTTATGGCTCGCCTCAATCAGATGGGAACCTGGCAAATAGCGTGCAGCACAGCACAGGTATCCTCACTGTAACCTTTTGTGTTCTGAAATCTCCCGACTACGAAAGAGGCATCCGGGGCGGGAAAAGAAAGGTTAATTTAATGCCAAAAGGAAGGAGAGATGCCTGAAAAATGTCCTGCAGCAAAGACTTATTCCCACCACACCTTTGCGGCAATTGTGTTTATTGGTTTTGTTAGGCTGGGAATGATTTATAACATTTGAAAAGCCATTAAATCTTTCTGCCTTTTCAGATTTGGATTGTGGTGTGGAGAAGCCAATTCAATTCACTTGCCAAATATCAAGGACTTCTTTTCCCTGAAAGGCAGCTCTTCAGTTGCAGTCATAAAGCCAAAGAGCTTCACTTGTTCACTGTGAGCAGGATTCTATCTCTATCCTGCTAGTCAATCTGGCATTCTTTATTGTCAAATTCATGAAAATATTGGCAAAAACATCTGATTCAACAGTCCAACTTGCATAACAAATCGATGAATTTACACTAAGCACGATGCGTAAGGTTTCCAGTGACATGTTTTTTGTCTGTCCACAGAGAACGTAGGTTTGCATCGCATAAAAAAAATGCTGGATGGGCAGTAATTCTAAAAATACACATAAAAAACGTATACGCTCAACTAAGGCGAATCACTGTTTGATCCGATAAGAAGACGTGTATAAACTACTATGGAAACACTTTTACCAAATAAATCCCTCGATGCACAACAAAAAACTCACGTCTTTGCCTCAACAGTGGATGTGATTGGATAACTGGACCAACCAGGGGACCGATTACATTGCACAGCAACTCAAATTTTGGTTTGGTCATTCTAAAATGCTTGAGTCAAAGTCTGTTATCAAAATGGTTGGGTATAATTACAAGTCATTATGTACGAAAAAAGAGCAGCAGTTGCTTCCCCGATTGCAGCAACTTTCCTTTTTTTTTTACAGATATTTTGAGCCAATTTCCCAGGAAGTGACGATTTTGTTTTCTTGAACACATGGAATGGAAATGATGCTTTATTCACAAATTTTTTTATGCAATATTTTAGTTTTGCGAATAAGTTAAATTTGCAACTTTGGATGGAAACATAGCTTGTGAAACTGATGTCACAATAATATTTCATGTTTAATACTTATTTGAGGTTATGTGGAGTTTGATTTACAGCCAATGAGATTGCACAGAAGGACTATTAGACTGATGGAAGTACTGTAGTACAAACCAAGTGATCAACAAAATGTTGCACAAACTGATTTACATGAAAAAGAGCTTTGTCAATGGTTTAATTATGTTTATGTGTAAGAGAGTAAGTTTGCAAAAAAAGCATCTTAATGCAGCTTTTAATTAGCAAGTCTAAATTCATGGTGTACAGAAACATTCATTTATACAAGGTTGAATTATGGCATCAATGCTTTGATAAGACAGAATGTAAATATTTGGATTAATTATGCAAAACAGCTTCCGAAACCATCTGTCAGTTTTGGAAAATCAAGGTCAAGTCGCAAAGGCATTGCACAGCAATTTAGAGCAATATTCTGCCAATGCGATTGTTGTGTTTGGCAAAGGATCTGTTTCCGTCTGTACGCTAGGAATCCGTTTACTTCTAATCCATAAAAAAAAAAAAGAAAGAAGAGTTGTCGCAGCACTTTTACATGCTTATGGACGAACTCAATCAAACACAATACACAGCATTAACCTCAAGAAAATCTACATTTGGCAATTCACCTGCATTCAGGAGAGTAATTAATTTCAAGAATGCAAGCCTTTCTCCTGCATACAGCTGATTACGATGAAGGAAAACAACAATTAAACCTTTGTCTTTGTGGTGTTCAAAGAGGAAAAATGACAGCAGACATTCATACCTGTTTGAAAACAAAGCAATTATAGAAATGTGTAGCACCAGGTGTAGAATATTTCAAGAGAGTTTAGAATAAACTCAGTTCATGACCTCAAGAACAACAGGTGTCTGTCAGACTCTGGGCAATATGTTATTTGCCAATGAGGACACAATCTAAATCCAAAATCACAATCCTTTTTCCTTTCTTTTTTTTCTATTTACCCATTCTATTTTTACTCCGAAGGTAACATTTGAGTTAACAGTCAATCTTGGGTTTATGTGGCTAAACATACATTTGTGGCTGAAAAAGCATAAACAAATAAGAAAAAAAATATGACAGATGTACAACCTGATTTTATAAATGGATCTGAAATGACAAATGCAGAAGCTGATTAAAGTTAAATTGTAAATTTTCAATGCCTTGTTGTGCATCTCCTTCTGTAGTTTAATGGACTTCGATTCAACATGTTACTTTAGTACAATTAAATTAATTATTTAAAAAACAAATCATAAAATGAACATTTAATCACGCTTCCTGACCATGACTATTCTACAGGCAACTTGCCAAATCACACTTACTGAAAGCAGACAGCACAAAAATGAATAAGAACAGATGGACTAACTCGAATGCATTACGCATTGCTGTGGACTGCAGGCCAATGATAGACAATGATATGGAAATAAATAATATTTTGCACTCTAAAGATTCTGTAATGTCTATTCAACTCATCTGCCACAAATAACATCTTTGAATTATTGTCATTCAAGGGCTTTCCTTAGAAAGCATTGATATATGATTAAACTGATTAATCATGCAATTAATTCAATAAAATCATTTAAAGAAACAAAGAAACAGGCTTGACAAATAATATTTATGATATAATCCAGATAGATTTTTGACTATCCACATTAATTCTACTGCATTCTGCAGTTTATTCTGGCCAAGACAGAAAAAAAACCTTCTGATGAACATGTAAAATGACCAACTGTTGTTGATAAGGGTGCGCAGGGGCAGATAAATATGAAATCAATGCAGCCACAACAACAGACCGGCGTACAACAAAGTGGTAAAACATTCAAATAATGATGCTTCAGTTTCCACAAAAGCTTACAGAGATAACAAGAAAATTAGTGCAAAATTTGAGAGAACCACTTGGTCAGAACTTCCCTCAAGGACATAACAGAAGATACAGCATGTCTAAAACAAAACTCTTAAATAATTTTATACGTTCCAAGTACTGAACTGTACTAATTTCATGCCGCAGTACTACAAACCACGCCCCAACAAATTACGCACCTACTACAAGTTACACCCCCTACAATGAAACAGACATTTGGTATGTCATCAGAGCCCCTCCCTCTGGAATCGTGGATGTCGTCACTAGAACCGCTCTTCTTCTACATCACTTTTCTTTGTTCGCTATCGCCACCTAATGATAAGGCCTACAGATCGTATTACATAGATCACCAGACAACACAAATCATCCTGTTTGTTTTCCTCAGTTTTTTTTATGTTTTACTTATGAAACAGTACATTTTAATTTTATGGCAGAGGTAGGTTTAGGGTAAGGTTTAAGGTTGGGGGTAAGTTTTTAACCATAATCACCATAAGTCTGTGTTAATTTGATTCTATAATTTATTTTGTTTTACTAATAGCTGTTATTTCATACTTCATCAGATTCAAAAGCAATACAAGTTAGCCTTACAAACCTTTCATACATAAAACGTAAAATAATTTACTTCAAAAGACTGTTTTAGTCAATGACATCCACGCTTATTTCTTCACGGGAGGCATAACTTCTTGTAGCAGTAGGTGTAAATTGCCAGGGCATGGTTTGTAGTACTGCTGGACGCAGACAGACCCTTCTTCCTAATTGGGCTTATATGGTTAAATACACATACTTATGTGTCAAAATGCTAGTCTTTGCTAGTATCCTTGTAAACAGTCATTTATATCTTAAGTAAATGTAAACAGTTGTGCATCCGTTCATTCAGTCTCAAGTGACAGCAGCCTAATATAGCCTACCTGCTGCTGTCTGTGTCATTAATGTTAATCGAACAAGAGAGAAAATCTCTCACTGCTCTTGACTGAATCATTTTGTAACTTTAATAAGAATAAATGTATTAATTTACATAGTGAAGGCTATGCAGTGTCTTATATACATGTGATTACATGTGATGTAGTATTTCTTATTTCTTTTCTTTATATCTTTTTGCTTGAATTTTTTCAAGAAGGGTCTTTCTTTTGTAAGAAAGGGNCTTGGCAGTTTTTTTCTTATATTAGTTAGGCTAGTAATAGTTTTTTGAAATATTGAAATTGGTGGCAATAATTATGAAATTTCAAATATATAAAATATTTTGATATCATACAAACCAAGCATAGCATTAGTTCTGGCAGGTCACATTAGTCAAGCTTGCATCAGCTGACACTCAGCTGATCCACATTGACCTATAGGAATATGACACCTATCACTGCATTCCTATATATATTTATGTATATATATGTGTGTGTGTGTGTGTGTATATATATATATATATTTATTATG
>RJVU01015592.1:4418898-4471605 GCA_003731715.1 Anabarilius grahami | reverse complement strand
AAATTATATAAAAATATAAATAAATACATATACTTGTAAATATTTCTCAAATATATATACATGAATATGTTTGTATTTATATTTACATAATAATTACATACAGTACACCCACAAATATTAGGCAAACTCAAATTGACAAATTAACGTGTTAACGCATGCGATTAATTTTTTCCAGTTTAACACAATATATTAATGCAATTAACGCAGCATGTGTTTTTTTCTGTCATCCTTTGGGTAGCATTACAATATATGATCATGCTCTTATTCATGCAAATTATTTTAAACCATTTAAGCACGCCAAAAGAAAAAAGAGAACGCGCTGTCTGTGAATGTCCTGCCACGCACGACGCACAGAAAGATGCGTGCCAGAATCGAGTTCTCTGTCACGCTTAAACGAACAATAACACGCACAATAATGCCAAAAATGTCAGTTTTGTCGAGTATCCTCATAAGAGCAGCCTTGAATGAGTTAAATAAAGTCTTAAATGAAAGAAAAGAGCTGTGAGAAAGTGGAACACATGTGAGATCCGCGTCCTGCAGCTCTTAAAGTGACAGCAACCAATGCTGTCTGTCATTGAAGATAATCAAAGAACAAAAGTAACAGAGAAAATTACTTACTGCTCTTGACTAAAGAACTTTTGTAGCTTTAATAATGATTAATCTACATTTAATTTAGGCTATAAATTATGCAGTGCAGACTGTTTGGTAACTTTATCCAATTTCTGTATTTTCCTACCTGTTTTCCTACCTAATTACCCTCCTCCATCCCCAGCTCCTCCTTTGTCCAGTCAGGACTTGCTTGCCCTTCTGATATTCCTCTTGATCAGACTAATTTCTTCAATTATGTTGTTACATTTATTTATTGTCATTAAGATATTGCAATACTTCGTTTCTGTTCTGTTTACCCTAAGAGGGGTTATCACTGCTTTCTTGCCCAGAACAGAACCATACTGCCAATCCAAACTGTATGCTAACTGCCAGTCATCTTTGACGATATTGATCCTGACAGAAACCTTATTTTTAAGCAAAAATAACTATATTGTGATATATATTGTTATCATGAAATAAAATTACTCATATATCGTGATATAAGATTTTAGTCATATCGCCCACCCCTACCAACATGTAAACAAATCTTCCTGACTGGCTGGTAAAAAAAACACTTGTGCACGGCTGATTCCCAGAAGTTCCCTTGCGGGCAGCCAATTGGAACGGGCGGATTTCACCAGATGTATTCATCTTAGTATACAATACGCATCAAATGAAGGCTGTCGGAGGATGAAGCTAAGAGGACAATTTGACAACGGTTATCAAGTTCTTCATCAGCCATAATAGAGTAAAAAACTATTTTACCAGATGTCCTTCCTATGAATGCATCTTTGAGCAATCTCTATGAACACATACCCTTGAGTATACAATATTTTTTTGTTGCTTCAGTGTCAGAACGTGGGCCTCCAGGCCAGACTGTTAGACCACAGGCATTTATACATGCCAGACACAAAAACCACCAGAGAGAACTCTCATAAATGCTTTAACTATGGACATTTTATCTGTATTATTGCCTTAGGCAATAAAAACTGGTCTGCCTGGTAATTTAGCAAAGCTGGGTGCATTATGTGTTTTTTACAGCCATTCCTATGGAAGAAAAGGGTAACAAAGATAGATGAGGAAAGAGCTTCGACAACAACTTTTTTTTCTTCATTTTTCTTCATAACTCTGACACTACATGCTGAACTACATGCCATCCTTTGGTTAAAAAAAAGTTGTTGGGGGAAATTGTAACACAAATGATATCAACTCAGTATATCTCACATAAGACCATACATATGTTATACTTATAAAATGTCTGTACTTTTTTTTTCTTCACCTTTTTATGCTACTAAATTCTTTTAGCTGTCAGGAATAAATGTGCTTAATGCTAGTCATGAAGTCTAAGAGGAACCAACAGTATCTGAAATCCTTTTAAATAAAAATTTGATGTCAATGCATTTTGTAACAGCGTTCATAAATAATTTCACGACAAATTTTATGACAATTTTAATTCATAACTAGTGGCAATTGCCCCGACTATCATGATTAAACAATATGTGGCGGCTACCAGCAGCAGTGTTAAAAGGCTTTTTTCCCCATACAATCACCCTTCTTTTTCTCATGAAATGAGAGAACATTACTAAGCATTTACCTAGTAAGTCAATTTAGTTGTTCTGAGTCTCCCTACTTACAGAGTGTGACAAGAGGAACAAATACAAAACATTGCAAATACAACAATGTGTTTTTGAACCTTCCAAATGAGGGCATCCCAGTTGTGCTTAGAATTAACTCTCTCGCAGGATAGTAGCAAAATAAAGAAAAAGGGATCGGAAAAGGTCAGAGAAACACAAAAGAAAAGAGAGGACAAAAGAGAGCTCAGATCAGTGCACCAAAAAAAAAAAAAACAGGACCTCCCCTCAAAGTTTTACATCAATCAGCACAAAACCCACCCAACGGCTACTAAAAGTAACTTGCTCACCTATGACATCATCCCGCTCAAATGATATGCTTATGACATCATCCCACTCAAAGAGCAGCTTCTAGTCACGAACACTGAGTAAGGTCTGATTAATAGACACCAGGTGGTGACATCACCCACTACAGCTGATTCTTCGGGTTAATGACCTGTGTGATACATTAACCTACAAACGTCCATTTGGATTAGTGTAGTCACGCTTGCCAGTTGTCATGTGATCTATCACGCACGTCTGATTCACCATGCCAGCTGGTTGGCATGGCGAGACTGTCGCTGGCCACTACCCATTACTGTAACTGAAAGAGTGATTCAAAAGGTGTCATACAGATAGTCTGGGAAGAGTAAAATTACTCAGTTCCGTGAATTCTTGCAGAGCGCAATGTTGCTGTACAAACACCAGACTGAAATGGGACTGGATTAAAAACCCTCTTAAGCTATAGCAGAAGCAATAAGTAATCGTTTTCTGCTTGAGTAGGTCAATGAGACTTGGCTTAGAATCTTAAACTTAAAACTCCTAATTGGCTGTCAGGACTCGTGGTAGTGGGAAGATAAGCATAAATGATAGTGGCCCCAGGCTAATGACACAAGCCCTGCCTTCATGAGCATCATCATCCCTCCGGTGTAATATAACGAGGCAGGGTTTCCACATATAGCCCTACATTATTTCCACCAAGATACATACATCTTAGTACCGTATCACTGACCACTAGTCAGGTGGTCACTTGGGTTCTTGAGTTCTCGGGTTCACTACAGTTTTTGCACAATTGCAAGTGACAACTCTATAAAATCACATTAAATAAAAAGGAGCAAGCGTCCAGCAACCAATTCAGATTAAAAACCTTGGCGAGTAATCCGAAAGGTTGTAGGTTCAAACCCTCTATGAACTTTAACCCAAGGTTAGTCCAATCAGATGGTCCTGATTCACAAATTCACCAGTTTTATTAGAAAGTGAAGCTATAATTTAGTAATTAAAAGTGTAATGAAAGATCTTGGCTGGTAATCTGAAAGGTTGTAGGTTCAAATCCATAAACTATCACCATCACAGCAGGTAGAAATTACTTAAGCATTATCACTTACCAATTGCATGCCACATATAAATGCCAGCGTGCATCTCCCACTGCAACAGCCCATCTTGCCCTCCTTCGAGTCCGTGTTTCCACGTGGGTCGCTGTAACTCCACAAATGATGCCCAGGCAGCGGGTTTAAAGGGATCTTTCTTCACTCCAAAGGCGATAGACGCGAATCAAATACGCCCTTCCGATGAAAGCATCCCAAGCGCTCCACCATACAGGAAGAAGATATGAAGAAAACTGCATGTGTTTGTTTGAAAAGTAGAATTGAGGTGTAACGTAAAGTCAAAGAGATACGGACAACACTTCTCTAAGTTAGCGGAGAAATAACGCTATCTCCAGATCCAGAACTGAAAACATGTCAATATGATCTTCCACGGGTCCGTGTCTGAGAAACAAAGCCACCCAGTGTTGTTTACGCTCTCATTGCTCCTCCCTCGCGAGAAAGAAACCGAATTAACACATTTTAAACAGTAGTGACTCGTTTTCTTTCTCTGGAAGCCTCGACGCGCGTTTAGTTCTCCAGCAGGAAATCCACGGGAATGGTGATATGAGGACAATAATCCAAGCGCGCGTCCTGCAAGAGCCGTTCAGTGCAACTGAAACGTGTCTTCGCGGGTCCCTCAACTACTATTGGTCCCTTCCAGCGTTAACTTGCTCAGTTCGGGTGTAGAGGAGGACAAAGAAGCGGAGCATCTTGCACCATCTGACGCTCCAGATTGAATGAAGCGCACGCGGTGCCTCTCTCCGCGGGGATGCGACTCGGTTTGTTTCTCACGCAGCGGCTGGTGCTGATGCTGTACAGAGCGCAGATGAGGACCTGGACGTCCCTCAATGCACCGGATGAGCTCTCTGCTCCCTCTCTCAGTGGGCGTGAGAGCAAGGCTATATTGAAATAATGACTGTGTGGTGTTTGGGGTCACTCGGCAAGATGCAGATATATAGCGGGCTGTAATTGCTTCAGTCGCCCTCAGGAAATTCCAGGTCTGAATTTAAACGGCTCCCGAGGGTTTCACAGTCTACAATGAAAAGAAACGTCCTTGTTACTAATGTAACAATTATTTTATTAATCTTCCATTATTGTAGTTGAAATGTTCTTTAGACGAGAAAAAAAGTTTATTTTCTACTACACTACCGTTTTTGCTGCTTATGAAGGGATTTATATTGCGAAAACGACTTGTATCCTGCTTACACTCTACACACAAAATAAATAATAAAATAGGTGGACATAAAATATTGATTTAAGTTGACATTACTTTATAATTTTAGCTGTATTAAGAAAAATATAGGCTACAAATTACTTTATGTTAGCTAACGTTACATTAAGAAAAAATATTCCACTACAGCATAAAGGCTAGGCTACTATAGGTTAGCAAACAAAACAAACCGGCTAGCAAACAAGACGAACACTGCAACAATATTAAAAGTAACAGCTTAATAATACTTTAATCTAATAATAAGTCTGTATCTGTCTTTATTGTCAAACACAGTCGAAGATATGACAGTATATTATAGCTATATGTTGTAGCGTCGATTTTATTGACCTGAGCGGACTGTTGCCACTATCGATGCCGTGCCCGTGACTGACCAATCAGAATCAATATAGGCCTATACACCTATACATAGAAGTGTACTTGTTTGTGTAGTATATCCTATACTTTTATACTTAAAGTTAATGCTGGTGCAATGCAATCCCAAATAGTCGAAATATATACAAACACAAGCCCACACCCACAAAAAAAATACACACACAATCAGTCTCTCTATCAATGTTTATGACATGCTTTAATTTTCCCAGCAATCTTGAGTGGCAGTACCATGTATTTACATTCCAATTTCCTGAGGTAATGACTGCAGGAGAAATTGTGGACCCTTCCTTCCTGTCATGCTTGTCTTTTGGTCCAGTTAAATCTAGGATTCGTTTCACTTGTACCTGGGAAACCGTCAGAATTAGTGATACTGCGTCATGTTTGTGTGCATGTTCCATGCCACATGACTTAGCCTATCTGCGTTTTCCGGCCATCATGCCTGGTCCTCGCATTTGCCAAGTTTCCACAATGTCTCCAAGCAAGCAAACCGTTATAAACAAATCCGGTGGAAATGAAGGACATTAACCTCAGCTCATGACAAAATAAATAATACAGAATCCTCCTGGAATGTATTATATGTCATATGAATAACCTAGTATGTTGTTTGCATGCATTTGTTTCTTTGTTCCCTTAAAAGTCATTATAACGCTTTGAGACATTGTTGTCTTCGATTCAGAGATTTGAATTTATTACATTCACATCACAAAATTTTAATTATCTGCCTGAAAGTGTTACACTGCTTGTATCTGATAGCTTTCTCAAATCTTAATCTAGATTTGGCAAACTGGGACGAACCAATAAAGAATACGAAATTAAGGAGGACTGCACATCTGTAGCAGCTGTATGGAGAGATATCGATCCTTTAAAAATTCATGAGCTACTGCAGAGCCCATCGCTTTAAATTGGACACCAGACTGATGCACTTTCCTGCTTTGTGCTTTAGCGAGGTTGAACTTTGGGTTCTCCTAAATGTTTTATTTGATCTGCTCTTATTCAGTATGCCATAGGCTTTTCACCCAACTATAACAGTGAAAAATCAGGGCATTATTCTTTCAAAGGTTCCTTTGCATCTTGAACACACCCTCATTGGCAGGCTAAACTGTGGATGTTAAAGCTGTATTGTATCATTTAAATAACACAATGGCTATTTCACAGATTTACAAGATTGATATGACAGTCTATGTGGCTTTGAATGCATTTATAGGCCGACTCCACCACAAAACATGTGTTATGTCCACTGTGTTATGCTAATATACTGTATAGCCTGTTTTCCAAAGCAGCTGTTCCACTACATCTCATATCGAAATCTTTGTAGCAGTTTAAAACAGTTTTAATATTATCTCATAATTTGGCAGCAGGTACTGTATATTAGGTTGCTGTCATTTTAAGATCTGACACACGGATTGTTTGCATTCATTTAAAACATAATTGACTGTGTTTATATGAATACTCGCCAAGACCGGCATTTTGACATTGTTTTGTGTGTATTTGACTGTTTAAGCACAATAAGCAGCGAAAAAGAACAGAATTTAGTACTGAGAGGCGGCTTTATGTGCGCGCACTTTGGGTGTGAGCACAAAATCTGCGGGAATGAGAAAATTATACGTAATACGTGTAATCCCAAGCCGATATTCAAGCCCTGTAACACCAACAATTTTCATCCAGAGAAAATGAAAAGACTGAGTGAGGGGAGGCGGGTTTGTGTGTCAACTTGCTGTCGGAGAGATGAGAGAGCGAGAAAGCGCTGGCATCGTGTATCTATTCTGTGGAAAATGAGTAGCCTGTTGGAAGCGTTTCTGATATTTCAGTATCGATATGTATCGAAAAATCGATATTTTTGGACAAGACTATTGCACTTAGTTTATTATTTCAGGTGCCTTTTTAAAAGACTCAAATTTTAAAATTTATATATTATATATAAAAATTAAACCCGCCAAAGTGGCTAGGAGGAGTGACTGCGTTACACGCCACTGCTGAAATCCTGGTGTTAATGTCAAGCCCTGTATATATTCATTAACACACACACACACACATATATAAAACTAAAACTATTAAAAACATTTCTGTTCTTTGAAATAAAGCTGAAATAAAATAAAATACAAATATTAATTAAAAACTTCAACTAAAACTAAATAAAATATCAATAAAACTAAAATAAAAGCTAAAATAACATACTGATTGCTTTGGATAATATATACCCTTTTTATTTACAATTTCTTCACCCGTAACTGCAACATAATTTTTTTTTTGTCCTTGCCCAAAAACACCCATTCTGCAGGCTTGTATATTAAGTGACTCTATTTGTCACACACCGCAACTATGGGTATGCATGACTGCAGTGAGGTACAGTATATTAGAGGTAATTGGTAATTAGTTCACAAAAGCCAGTGTTAACAAACAGTAGCAGTCCTGCTTTACGCTACCTGTCGGTATGTCTTAATAAGTGTAACACTGAAAGCTGATTACATAAGCTCCAATAATGAGGTGTTCAATAACAGCCTACAGAAGGGCTGTTCAATTAATTTTTTAATAAGCCAGTGATTGGCCCCTCTGGGTGTTTCAGTGCCCCCTTGTGGATGTGGGATAACATTTCAGCATGGTTTTTTAACAACTCTGCATTAAATGCTGCCATCTATTATATGTCAGGGCTGTCAAATGTCTATTAAAGTGTATTGATTATATTATTTTGCATTAAAACACTTACTTTAAGCTTAATGAGTCCCAACTGGGCCAAATCTGCAGGATTCCACATACTCCTTTTCCTGTGTGAAATAAACATATACATGCAATTATCCAAATATGTATACAATAAAGTTTGAAACAGCAATGCATGGAGCATAATTAAAAGTTATTCTCACATATGTACAACGGATGCATCACGTTGACCATCGAAACAGTGTATTAGCATCAGATAAACACCTCACACAATTTCTGCTGCTGTGTTAGGGAGAGCACAGCACTACAGCAGCTCACTGCCAGTATTAATCATTTAAACCTGCATTCCAGAGGGCCATCAGATATTGATGATAATTTCCTGCCCCCAGTTTGTTTGTTGCTCTGCGACAGACTGTTTGATCAAAGTTTGCAAGTGATGCAAGTTGCTGTTTATGTAAGCAATCCACAGAGCAGACAAGGGGAGGTGAATAACACCCAAAAGTTAAAGAATAGTTCACCCACAAATTACAGTTTTGTCTACTCACCATCATTTTTATTTATTCACCATCATTCTGAACCAGTACTATATGCTTTTTTTTTTACCTCTGTATTTTTTCACCTCTTTCCATAAAACAAAAGCTCAAAGTGACCACAGTCAAACTCCAAAAAGAAAAGTCTCATAAAAGGTGGTCCATTTGAATTACAAGGACAAAAGTCAATTGGACCACTTTTATTAAGGTCCGTTCACACCAAGATAACTATAACGATAACAGTATGTGCGTCCACACCAACATATGTCACGCACTGTGGTTTCAAAGTGCACTGTAAGAAAAAATACACCATATCTACTCAATAAAAATGAGGCAACAGATTACAAGCAATATTATTAATTAAATTTCACAAGGTTTGGTATTGAGTAAATATTAATTAAATGAGACCCTTAATAGTTATCCATTTAATATTAGTAGATTTGAATAGAAAACAGTACAGAATTAATTATAACCTAAACAAAAATATTGAGTTGATTTTAAAAAGATAAACTCCCTAATGTGTAAATAGTACTAATAAAAGTTAATTTAATCCTACATATTATAATTGGGTAATCATCATCTACACAAATTAATCTGCGCACTGATTTAAATTTAATCAATGCAATGAATTAAATCTAAATATTCCTTTCTTATGAAAATAAGAATTTTATTAACAATTAACTTTTGTGCTTTACACAGCAGTGTTAAATGAACTCTCCTGGGAGTACATGTGAGACCATACTCAAGAAAGTTAAAGTGTTAGAATATGAGTGTTAAATGAACACTGAAGCGACATCAAGAACCAGCCTGTGAATCTCAACGACGGTGACAAGCAACATATTCTGATCAACAGATCAACTCTGAACATTAGAAAACAAGCTACTAAAAAGTCGCATAAACAGAACAAAATAAAATATGAAAATAAAGGAAATTACTAAGACAATTCAGCTCATAATTTATTCATGCAGCAATGCATGATGGGAGCCATGGATGAATTTTGATTGGTGGCACCCAGAATGCACTGCAACATGGTTTATTATTCTCACCACTGACTGTTGAGATTCACAGACTGATTCTTGATGTCTGTGTGAGCCTAAGAGAAAATTTTTTTTTGCTCAGAACAACTGTTTGTGAAACCCTTCAGATTGTATTGATAAAGCTGATCTTCTGCTGTAGAATCACAGTGCTGCTGTAATCAATAATGTAAATCTAACTCAGAGATTGGGCTCTAGATGAGTTCAGTGACTTAGGTCAAATTGTGATTATGTGAAAACATAATCAACACCACCTGATCATCTTTCTATTTGCTTGACTAGCTGTTACAACAGCTCAAACATAACTTAATATGAAATAGTCAAGGGTCAAGAGCCCAACTAAAGCAAACCCTCATCTCCACGATGGTGGCTTAAAAATTGTGATTTTCTCCTTTGGTGATTCTGCTTGTTAACATCAAGTATCTTCAATAATGGTCAGTCATCACTGTTAATCACTTAATTAACTCATTAACTTTAACACCGCTTCAGTGTTCATTTAACACTCTTATTTTAATACTTTTACACTCTTGAGTATGGTCTCACATATACTCCCAGGAGAGTTAATTTAACACTGCAGTTTTAGCTGTGTACATGCGTTCTTCTTACTAGCCCAGTGATAACAAAATAAGTTTTCTTACCTAAAGTCAACCAGTTAAATTTTGCAAGATGAGCAATGTAGAAGAAAACGAACGTTCACTGTCTGTAGCCTAATGTTACTCTCTTCAAATGTCTTGTAGGCCAGCTGCATAAAAAAGGCGCACTTTGACAGGAAGTGCTTTTCAATTAAAAATTGCCTGATTACATTAATTTGAATTCACTCAATATTCTCTCCATTTGGGATTAGGTAAATATAATGCTTAAGTTTTATTTAACTACAATGGGTAGATTTTATTCCAACCATTTTTATTTGAAATTTAATTAAATATTTGCCTCAAAATCATAAACACAATTATATTGAATACATTTTAACCAAAAACATTAATTCAAATCTACATGACCACAGAATCATTTCTTATATGTTTTTGCTGTTCTTGTTGCAGTTACACGGCTTTAACCAGCAGATGTCCTCAGCATGCCATGTTTCGAGTGAATAGCTAGTGTAATCGATCTAATCTAACAGTGAATTTAGCTGACGAAGTCAATATAGTCGAATAAAAACAACGCCTAGTCTTTTCACTGCAACTTCAAAGGAAGCAAGACAATGTTGTCGAAACTAGCACTGGATACCTGAGGTAATTTTTATGTTACACTGTTTGCTAGCCTGGCATAGTGATCTCATCGTTAATATTCTCACCATTTATTCCGAGGGTATGACCGATTGTTTTCCATATATCCATTTTCTTTTAAGTATCCTTGAAAAGGGGGGTTGACTTGTCAAACAGTGGTGTCTTTTTCTTGACCTCAGCGATTAACTTCTCCGCAATGTCGTCTGCCATTTGAAATGCGCGAGCCCTTAAATTAGAAAGGATTCTGATTGGATGTCAGTGTTTTATCGTTCAACAACTGGAAAAAAATCGTTCTGAAAGTGATCCCAACTATATCGTTTCTCTATATCGTTATCGTTATAGCTGTGTGTGGGACAGTGCTATTCTTTTATATTTAGAACGGTTTTTAGAACTACATCTTTATCGTTTTCTTTATAGTTATAGTTCTTGGTGTGAACGGCCTTTATGATAATTTTTGGGTGACTTTTTAAAATCCTAATTGTATAATTTAATGGGAAGAGCTGCACATTGCTCTACAGAAGTTTTTAAGATGTTCAACTTTTGAGTTCCTTCAGGAAAAGATAACAGCAAATAGATACGGAACAATATGAGTTCAGCTAAATACACTAAAAAAAAGAAAAGAAAAAGGGTAACACTTTAGTATGGGGAACAATTCTCACTTTTAACTAGTTGCTTATTAGCTTGCATATTGGCTGTTTATTAGTACTTATAAAGCACATATTAATGCCTTATTCTGATTGAGGGATGTAGAATATATATTCTACATCCCTTAATCCTACGACCTTGAATGTGGTAATTTCGATGCTTTCAATGGAGGATAAAAAACCTCTCGGATTTCATTAAAATATCTTAATTTCAGACAGAATTTTTTTTGGGTGAACTAACCCTTTAACAGTGAACAAGTGTTCCCCATACCAAAGTGTTACCAAAAACTTTCTGTATGATTTACTTTATTCTCACTCAGAAATTGCTAGTAAATTTCATAAATAACTACAAAGAAACAAAGTTATACATTGAATTAAACATGAAATTTTGAAGTATTAAGACAATACCAGCAGCAAGGCACCTAACCTAGTCACAGCAAACTGCAGCCCACTGCTCCGTGTGTGTGTCCACGGTTTGCAGTGTGTGTGTGTGTTCACTACTCACTGCTCCTAATGTGTGTGCACTAACTTGGATGGGTTACCATACTTGGCCTTCACGTCATGTCACTGTCACTATTTGCAACTTTGAAAAAAAGTTTTTTACAGTGCAATGTAGAAATGTCATATTTGGGTGGCTTATTTCTTTAACAGTCGAGCTGTGAGTCTAAACAACCATAGCGTGGTTCACTCAGCTATACTGTTCATATTTGTTAAGCATATGCCTTGCAAACACAGCTGACCCATCAGCCCAGACAGTACACATTACCACAGAATGAGGCCGTTTGCACAACCTCTGCAATTATCCTACACGTTTAAAGTGTACATTTACAGCCTAGTGTTTCAGCACATTTTCTATCCTGAGGCCTCCACATCTGCTTCTATTATTGATAGGTGCCAGCGAGCTCTGCAAGCTGCCAGTGAGCTTGAGAGAGAGATTGGTTGAACTTTCATTGTGACACTCTTAGTGGCGCCTTTTAGCGGAGTGCTTTGAAAATGAATGAATGCCAGAAGAGCGTCTGCAATGCAGGGTTTTTAATTGATGGTACGGTATCTGAACAAAAAAGTGCGGTAGGTAGGGCCGTAGCAGCTGTGCTGCGATGCGGCTCCATTCAGGTGTTCGGCGTACTTTCCTTAAGTGGGAATCAGTGATGCATTGGGCTGCCCATCTCAGCACTTTAATATGGGTTGTTGCGGACCTGTCAACTCTAATTACACATGAACACATCCAACGGTACTGGGCCACATTCAGTTCAGAGGGATATATTGCCAAAGAGCATGTCGCATGGCCAAATCTTTATACAACTCAAATAATATTGTGGACTTTACAATGATGGAACGCTTGCAATTTAGCCAGCAGGAGCAATCCCAGCTGAGTCACTATCAATATCCGGCTTGCTTTTAGGATGGGCTTTTATGGATTGGTGCTGTGGACGAGACCAGCATAACTAGGTTGCAACCCAGAGAAAGGCTAAAAAGTTGTTACTTTCTCCTATTAAAATTGTTACTTTCATATTACCCTGCTCTACGATTAGACCTAAAGGACTATAGCTGAGCCTGCAACAGTCTTCCTAAACATACTATGGTGATACAGGTCAAATAGGGCCACTTGTAAATAAAATTCACTTGCATTAATTCTTAAGAAAATGTATAAATGGGTTCACTCTTAAAAATGGCATTTAGCGCACTTGCTCCTGACTAGTTGAGATGTGGGTGAAATCTCACCTGTGCATCACCTGTGTGCCTTATAGTTATTCTCATTCATCAAAACTCCATTTTCATTTTTCATAATATAGTCCAATGTGAATTTTACTTTTAAATCCAATACATACATAAATATGAATTCATAAAGCTCTCCATTTTGTTCACTTTTCAACTACTGTACTGTATGTTGATATTCGAGAAAACAAATTCACTGTAATTTATATTTAAAGGTCAAAAACATTACAAGGAGAGAGTAAAGCTTATCTCACTGTGTTGAAGAAATAACTTACCCCAAAATGACAAATTTAAAATCAATATTTACTCACCTCACATCATTCCAAAACATGCATGCTGTTATTTTTCAGAAGAACACATACAGTAAGTAGAAATTTTTGAAGTATGTTCACACAGCTCTTTCCACAGTTCAAAATGACGTCTGTCAATCTCTGAAAAAAAAAAACACACACAAAAAGTCCCACAAATGTAGCCCAGATAACATATATTTTGAGCTATATGCCCCTTTAAATGAGTTAAAACGGTGTTTTCTGATTAATGAGTACAATATTGTCTGTTAACATTACTCAAAGAGACTTTCAAGTTTTGATCCACAACAAATCCATTGTGTGCGTTTTTAAAATGTAAGTTGCTACCTAAGGACTACAACAGTTGTCTACATCTATTTACACATGTAAACCCACATTCTTGTGGTATTTGTGGTCCTAATCAGTAAGAAAAGAAGAGTCTTATGCTCACCAAGGATACATTTATTTAATCAAAAAAAACAAACAAACAAAAAACGCAATATTGTGAAAATTAAAAGTAATTTTTCTCAATTTTTAATATATTTTAAAATATAATTGATTTCTGTGATGGCAAAGCTGAATTTTCAGCATCATTACTCTAGTCTTTGGTGTCACATGATCCTTCAGAAATCATTCTAATATGTAGATTTGGTGCTCAAGGAACATTGTTGATGTGTAATTTTTTTTTTCTCTTGTAAAATTATGAATGTCTTTATGGTTACATTTGATCAATTTAATGCATCCTTTCTGAATTAAATTATTAATATCTTTTAAAAAATGAATAACATACTGACCCCAAACTTTTGAATGCATCATTTGGTTTTTAGAGAAACATTTTTCATTTGAGGTATGACTTGGTGTAATATTGTATTTAAACCCTGAGTTCTGTCTGTTAATTGTCTGGTATCATCTTAGTATTATTATGTGGTTACGTTATTCTTTTCTCCTGCGTGTTTCCTCGTGAAGATTTTTTATTAAAAAACTGTCTATTTTGTACTCCTCGTCTTTGTGCACACATTACACAACGTGACAAATATATTGTTATAGAACATAATGTGAAAGTCTCTTGAAGTAAAGTTAACCTTATTTAACTTGAAAACCTCTATGCTAAAAACCCATTGGCTCAAAGAAGAGATCCTTATTTGTACAGTATATGATCCCAACAATACCCACCATTAAACGTCATGGTTAGTTTGCTCTGTGTAACTCATATTATTCTTTGTTTATGGCTGTTGTTGCTACGTCAAGCATCCAGATGGCCGGTTAGACCTGACAAGACTAAATTATGATTGGGTTTGTCATGGCATAACAGGGGTTTGATGCACTCATAACATCCATAACACCCCTCCCAGTGAAACACAATGACAGAACCCATTAGGCCTATTTTTGTTCTTTTTTCTCCCCAAATTCCTGTTCTCCAAAAGCATTTGAATCAGGGCCTGACCTCTCCTCCCATTATGGTCATTTAGCGCTGCTTGCTATTGCACTCCAGACAGACTGTCTTTAAGTATTAATGACTTCATCAGCAGTTCTTTTAAATTACCCATTAAGATGCAGTTTTGTCCAATCCTTTACTGCTGGGTCTGCTTCCTCTCACCAACAGCTACAGATCTCTCTATGTGAGGAGGAACAAAACCTGACGTCTATTAGGGAGACGAACGCTTCTTTAAGTTTGTGCCTGTGCTGAAGGATTATTTCCCAATGAAGCGGCCAAAATGTGTACCATGCCAGGTTAGTAATGCTAGTTTTACTGTACCTTCTAAATAAAACTAAATGATTTGGAGATCATTGTCAGAGACTTATTGTTTTATCTGACAATAGCAAACTGTAAAATCCTTGGTTGTCAGACAGGGAATGCAATGAAAGTCAATGTTTTGTTTTTATAGACAAGTTTATGCATCACATTTTTATTCCGCAACCTGCTGGTTTATTGCTTCCCTTTCCAGAAACTGCATCTATGGCTCACAAAAAGTAATTTCTTTTTCTAAACTAGTTCTTAAAATCATTCATGGATGGAAAGAACTTGTCTACTTTGCATGCTTTTTCAGCATTATAGACTCATCAGCTCTATATTTCTTCCTTTTTTGTTGCTTCCATTTTTTTTTTTACTTCACAGAGCAAAATGTGAACTAATATTAAAAAAAAACTGCATTATCTTTTCTGAAGCTTTTTGAAGAATCACTTAAATTTTGGTCTGTAAACAATATATTTTATTTGTGTATTGATGTTTTTCTTTTTAATTGTCAACTTAGGCTTTTTTGGATCATCAGTCATGCTCCGTAAACACCGTCTGTCACAGACAAGAAAATGTGTTTTTAATTTCACCAAGCTGATTGCACTAAAAAAAACGCAGTCATGTTTTCAGTCAAGTTTGATTTTGACGTGACATAAAGCAGTGATATCTAACTGGGTGATCTGTTTACTTACTTTTCAATTAGTCTTCCCATTGACGCCATCATTTTTTCACGTCTGCGCACGTCAACAAGAGGTGGGATTTTTATCGCACAAACCAATCATATCCAATCATAACCAATTACATCCAATCATAGCGCGATGGAGACATTGCCTCCTCTCACATGACTTTCCCCCATTCATTCTCAACTACCCCCCACAAAACCCACCGCACGCCGGGGGTCTAATGGTTTTCTATGGTTTTCTATGAGTGGAAAGGGAGGCATGACTCCTGCTGTAACTTTACCTGCGGGTGTCGCTGTTGGGCAGTGTTCCTTTAGAAATACGAGTGACTTGCGCTCTTTTTAATGTCATAATTTGTAATACTTGTGTTGTTTTATATGTAATATGGATTATTTTCTCATCCTATTTTTTTTTTGAGGAGGCACTGCCTCCCTTGCCTCCTCGGAGGAAACGCCCCTGGTATGTATGTAAGTACGTATGTAATATACACAGTGCGAAATAGAGCGTAAACAATATTGTCCGATTATGAGTTGGTCTTTTTAGTGAATCAACATTGCCCCAAATATGTATTCCTACAAGAACAAAAAGAATAGCTAATAAAATGGTTCAGAAACCGGAATCCTTAAGAGGAATCCGAACCAAAACCATTAAATTCTTCACAATTACCATCCCTAAAAACAACCAATCCTTGATTTGTTTAAAGGTATCTATACATCTGCTCCATTGGTTCCTTTGCTTATTTAACGCAATGACTACTTACGCAGCTTCCACTTTTAGCATGACGTTCAGAGCACCGCTGATTGGATCGTCTGCAAAACACAATGCTTTTCTTCTCACCTTTGCACCATAGATAGAGATGCAGATAGTTTATTCAGACCCTTAGCAAAGTCTTGTCTCATTTCAAGGACTTGAGAAGCTATCCAGGGAGGCAGCATTTAGATGTAAATCTGGCTGATATAAAACCCAGCTATTGTGAGATAAGGAGGTCACAGATGTCATCACAGTGTCTTTTATGTGATAGCTGTTCAGAGACGACGAGCTAGGATTGAACCCTGAGGCGACATAGCGGCACACTAAACAGGACAGAATGTGTCTGCGTCAACCTTCTCCCTGAGTGGGCTCCACACATACTCACAAACTCACGCGCATACGAAAAACACCCGTGATTCGCATCACAATGCCAGTCATTTTTCCTCCTCATTGCACACGATTTCATCAGACCTGCATGTTTCATATTGACCTGCAAAAGGGTTGACTGACTACGACAGCAATGCTGATGAGTGGGTGAGAAATGAGAAGCTTCTGTTGTATATTCTGCTCTGAAGGCACGAGAATAAAGATGCAAGAGTCTCCTCATGCACATGGGTCTTCCAATAAAATGGAAAATAAAAACGTATACTTATTTCCACTTTTAGTGGTATAATGTTATATAAAGGGGAACCGAGTAAAACATCTAGCGTCACCAAATGGAATAGCAAAAATCATTTATACATTGTAAACCCTATTGCTCAGAATAATTAATTGGTTTGAGTAGGGTAAACTTAAATTAACTTTTTTTTTTGAGGTCACAAATCTGACACATTTAAAGTAATCTGAACTTTCTTTCTATTTTTAATTTAGACAAACTTAAATTTAACTGAAACTGGGCTGAGATTTCTATTTCCCTGCATGACACTCGAAAGGGAGAGTAAATGCTCAAATCCAGCTAAAAAAGTGTTATATAATGTTTTTTTGTGCAATATTAATGTTAAATGGAAGATTTGATAGTGTTAAATGTTAATGCTATCAAGGCATTGTGTTACCAAATAGCAAGTTAGCATTTACTGAATTAGCTAGTTAAATCTAGTCAAGTTTCCACTACTAAAAATTATCAAATTGAGATTACATGATAATTTTAAGTTAAATGTATGAATTGGCATACTCAAATATTTCAACTTAAGAGCAACTGAAATGTAAATAAAAATCTGCCAGTTCTGCTTACTTAAACTTTTAATTTCTTAACTTAAATACCTCAATACCTCAAGAAAAATACCTCAACACAAGAAAAAAAAAAAAAAACTGTTCTCATCATACGATTTCATACAATATTTAACCGTGGAAAGCGTTCTGACATCTCATGCTTTTCCATATTCTCTGAAATACAGGGAAGGTAGAGCTGAAATAATAAAATGCAATTTGCTCTTTAAAGGTCAACTTTCTAAATGTTCCATTTGCGCGGTTTATGAAAAAGGTTTCGCTTGATTTGCATGAATATTTAACAAGCCACCGTAAACAGCTTACAGGTTTAGTTTCTTACATGCATTCATTGACAGTACTTCTCTACCTCAATCTTAGCTTTAAAAAATCTGCATTAAAGAGATCTCTATACAGTACGCCATGCTTTTAAAGTATAATATGCAATAGTTAACTATGCAAATGAGCAGCAAATGGTGCTAAAATGGATCAAAATATACATTTCAGAGATGTGTTGTGTGTATTCATGGGTGCGTGTGTGGTTGCCTTCCGCACACTCACCCGATGACAGCCCGGCTCCTCTTCGGGGGTAACACCCCTGGCCTAAAAAGGCAAAACATAATGCCGTTGCTGCCGGGGACTCTAAGAATAAACCACACAGTCCAGTCACAGATAAGGTTACCTTGAAACCCGTCCTCCCTTCTCTCCCGTGTTTCCTGACCCACACACATCATGGGTTGGTAACAAACATAAGGACAACCTAGGGCTTGATTTGCTCTTTTGACAGCCTAGCCTTGTTTTTTCCCTTCCTGCTGGTACATGGTACCAGTTGGAAGTGTATAGTTTTTTTTTCTGTCACTTTAAGCAACAGGTGCCTTTTGGCTTCCTTGTAGGGGGCCCTGGCACAAATCCAAGTTTTATTGGGACTCCAACAGGAAAGGCACAGAGTGACATTGTGGTGCTTTCGATCGGAAAACTATTCTGGACTGGGGAATTGACTCTTGGGATTGTGTTCAGCCTGTTAGTGCATGAGAGAGATGGAAGGTACTGTCAACTTCATTTTCCAGTTACATTTCTAAGTGCATTTAACAATAAGATGGTGTAAGTCAAGTAAATGTTACTGTACTGTATGTGACAAACTATGCTACTAATAGTATACAGTCAAGCACCTCAAGTTAACTTGAGTGAAGTTAACCGTCTGTCAGATGGCAGCCATTTGCTTTGCAGGGGAATTTCGTGGTTGAAAGCTGCTAAAAATACACCATATCATTTTGCTCTATGGGAATCTGTACTCCTATGAAGCAGGCCTGTGATCTTAGCACAGCTTTGTAAGCGTTTTAAGGTAGTTATCAACTGAAATATGGCTATTCAATCAGCTAGAGAAAATACATTTAAAGGAATAGTTCACCCAAAAATGACAATTAATTTACATTATAAATGATTCATGATTCTCGTCATTCTTAACCCATATGACTTTGTTTTCTGTGGAACACAAGAGGAGAAATTACAAATACTGTGCCAGTCACTCTTTTCCATGCAATTAAAATAAAGTGATTGAAGCTTCAAAAAGGACACAAATGCACCATAAAAGTGGTCCATGCATATATAACAGGTCTTCTGAAGTCGGTGCAACCAGATCATTGAGTCAGTGAGTTTGATTGAAGATTCAGACTTGTTTGCTTCATGAATAAATCACTCGTTGAAAAGACTTGATTCAAAGGAATGATTCATTTACAAACTGACATTCGCTACTTCTCTCGAGAATGGCAAATGTCAAGATTATAAGTGAGTAACAAGTTTCAGTTATTATATGACTTTTAAAAACTTGGAATAAAGTTTCAATATGTCATGTGGACCACTTTTATGGCTCCTGAGAAGCTTAAAAGGTTAGTTCACCCAAAAATGAAAATTCTGTAATTTATTACTCACCCTCATGTCTTTCTACACCCGTAAGACCTTCGTTCATCTTCGGAACACAAATTAAGATATTATTGATGAAATCCGATGGCTCAGTGAGGCCTCTATTGCCAGCAATGTCACCGAACTTCACAAGATCCATAAAGGTACTCAAAACATATTTAAAACAGTTCATGTGAGTTCAGTGGTTCTTCCTTACGAATCCTTTACGAATCCTTTGTATCAAATCAGTTGTTCGGAGCGCCAAAGTCACGTGATTTCAGCAGTTTGATACGCGATCTGAATCACTGATTCGAAACAATAGATTCGTAAAGCTTTGAAGCAGTGTTTTGAAATCGGCCGTCATTAGATATTGTTGAAAAGTCATTATTGTGTTTTTTTGGAACACAAAAAATATTCTCGTTGCTTTATAATATTAAGGTAGAACCACTGTACTCACATGAACTGTTTTAAATATGTTTTGAGTACCTTTCTGGATCTTGAGAAGTTCGGTGACATTGCTGGCAATAGAGGCCTCACTGAGCCAACGGATTTCTTCAAAAATATCTTAATTTGTGTTCTGAAGATGAACGAAGGTCTTACAGGTGTAAAACGACATGAGGGTGAGTAATAAATGACATTATTTTCATTTTTGGGTGAACTAACCCTTTAAGGTTTCAGTGTCTCATTTAGATTTAGAAATGCAGTATTCTCAAAGGTTTTCTCAACACACTGAAATCCTGTCAAGTTCTAAACACAAAAAAAAGAAATGTATTCAAAAAGTTTGAAACCTTTTTAAAATCACTATTAGTTACTTGAGATAGAGTTTCCAAAAAAAACAAAACAAAAACAATTACTGATGTCAAGGGCCTGCATAAATGAGCCCCAGTCTTGCGTGAAATGGCTTAACGTGGCAAAGACTAAAAAGTTAATTTGATATTCGAATTAAACTGTGAAATGTCTCTCAGATCATCCTGAATAAATCATATTTAAAGTGACACTTGAGGGAATAGAAGTGCAGAGTGTTGTTCATGCTGACTTCATTGTCTCAACAGTTCTCACTTACAAACCTGGGATTAGTTGCCATGGATATCAACATTAGAATCTGAGGAGGACAAGATCTTGTATCAAAATAAGTAATGCAAAAAGGGCTATTTCCTTCTGCCACTGTTCGGTTTACAGCACGGTGAGGGTTGAAGTGGCATTTGCGCCCCATGTTGCCATGGAAGATTTCTCCTAAGCCTTTGGCTAAGATCTTGTTTCTGTACAGTCAGACACTGAAGTTTGCAGACAATCTGCAGGGGCAAAATCTCAATAACATACAGAAAGATGCACTAAAACTCCAAACCAGATGCAGCTAATCATAGGCTGTCTAGAGAAAGCTTCTTGAGTCAGCATTTGGATGGGACGTCTAATCCTAAATTTGACCACAGGGACCAACGTGAAGAGATCCAACAGGTGGTCTTAGCTGACACTTTCAGCGTGTGACATCTGTATCAGACCCCAGCGCGCATAGACATGTCATTATGTGCAAGCCATCAGTAGAGATGGCAGAAAACATTGCTTGTCTGAACAACAGGACCAACATAAACAAGAACCACTACCCCGATCTTGGTTCAGATTCACAATTGATCATCCACAAATACTTTCTGTAAACACAATCACAACAGCTTGCGCAAGAATCAATCATTTACTATGACTTAAGTCTAAAAAAATTGGCAAAGATCAATGAAGGGGTCTTGTAAACGCAGCAGCATAAAGGTTACATGTGGCGTATGTTTGAACTCTCTGTGCAGCAATTCAGACTGAGCTACCGCAAGAATTTATATCCATTTAGAAAAGAGGCTTTTAAAGGGGCTCCGGCCAACAGATGACACAGCGCCAGCATTCCTCATGCGGCCTTGGAGATGTTTTAATGATGAAACATTGCCGTTGCAGATGTGTGCCCTATCTACAGACAGCAAGTTCAATTCAATCGCTCTTCCAGGCAATGCATTGATAAAGACAAAAAGCAAACATTCATCTGCTGTCTAGCTGTCTTTGTTTTTATATCTCTTATATCTTGTCTACACAGATTTTTATTTGCAACTTTCATCCAGTAAAAAAAGTACAAAAATAAATAATAATAATAATCCAAAGGAAACAGGGCTTTTGTCTGTATTATGAAAGGCAATGAGACCCAAAACTTCCAAGCTCCAAAAAGGACAAAGATAGTATGAAATTAATCTATTTATTGTATCTATTGTAGATCTTCTGAAGTGACACAATCACTTTGTAGGAAGAAAAGATCAATATATAAGCCTTTATTCACTTTCAAAACAAGGCAAAAACTGATACACGCATGAATTACACAAACTGTAGCAAATCTCTTAATCTTTGGCTCAACTATTCCTTTAAATTTTCATGGTAGCTGGTAGGGGTTGGCGATATGACTAATATCTTAAGTCATGATACGAGTAATTTTATTTTACGAGAATGATATACATCACGATATAGTCATTTTTGCTTTAAATAAGGTTTTTATAATATCAAAATTTTTGATGCCATTGACGTTTCAAAATGTCAATGAACAGGAACAAATGAACTATTTACTAGCAATAGGATAAAAAAAACCTACAGCCTACAAATCTACAAAAACATCAAGCGCTAAATAAGAAATGCTACATAAATTGTATAAAGTAATAAAATAAAAAATAAAAAAAAACACTGTGGTCCTTACTGTGTAAATTAAATATACATTTGTTCTAATTAAAATTACAAAAAGTGATTTAGTCAAGAGCAGTGAGTGATTTTAACATGAATGACAGACAGCAGGCATATTAGGCTGCTGTCACTTTAAGAGCTGTCTGGATCCAATATACTGTTAAGGCAGGAACACACCAAGCCGACGAACTAGTGGTGACGAAAGCAGACTGCAGGGTTGGCTCACGTCGGCAGCGTCTGGGTCCAAAGTTGCCCTGACACAACAAACCGACGCTCGACAGCCGACGGCCAAGTAGCACATCCGTTCTGTGCCTGTGTAAGATGAAATGCCTTTCCGTACCAGCAGGTGGCAGTAGCTGAACAGCCAATCAGAATGCGTTTCCTTTCTCAACTGTTTACATTCATCATTATTACTATAGGATACTTGCAAAGACAGGCATTTTGACACATACAAGTGAGTGTATGTAACCATTTAAGGCCAATAAAGCAGCAAAAAGAACTCCGTTCAGTACACACACGCTCACTGAGCAGCAGCTTCAACGATTTAAAATTACTTGTTTTTAAACCACAATTCTTACAAATTCATGCAAACGATAATATTTCATAACCACACACACAGCACAGCAATTTCACGTGAGCGTAAGCATGATAGAGACAATATAGTCCAAAATCTCTACCGGTTGACAAATTTCTACCAGTTAATCATGTCTACAGGTATATCAGCCACCCATAGTAGCTGGTTTGATATTGTTCCAATGTGGTTTACCAGCTCTAATGAGCAAAAAGATTCCAATTTATAAATACAGAAATATATACTTGGGTGCGTCGATTCAGTCATTTAGCAAGATATGTAGAAAAGGGGAATCCACACACCAAACTACCCATCACAGACCCTAAAGCCCAGAACACACCAAGCCGACAGTCGGCCGTCAGGCAGTTTTTGTTCGTCGGCCGACTAAGTTTTCTCGGTGTGTTCCGCACCATCGGCTGAAGTTGGTCCTCATCGGCTTTTTTTCGGCCGATTCCACATGTTGAATCGGTGTCAGAGCTCATCGGTCAGTTGGGCCAGCTGATCATTCTGATTGGCTGTTCAGCTACTGCCACCTGCTGGTACGGAAAGGCATTTCTTCTTAAGCAGGCGCAGAACGGATGTGCTACTTGGCTCTCGGCTGTCGAGCTTCGGTTTGGTGTGTCAGGGCAACTTGGACCCAGACACTGCCGATGTGAGCCAACCCCGCAGTCTGCTTTCGTCGCCACTAGTTCGTCGGCGTCGACTTGGTGTTTCAGGCTTTAAACAACCAAGATGTTAATCCCACCAGTGACTACTATGAAAACGAGACAGGACCAGATTTTTTGCCCAAAATTACCAGCTCAAACCAGTTTGAAACCATGTAGAATGTTCTTTTTTTATGGTTTAACCTGTTTTGTACAGCAAAGATTTGCACTTATACATTTCTAAAGCTCTATGTGTCCCTACAGCACGGTCCTCCACCACCACGACTACCATAGTCGAGACTAAGAATGACGTGAGTGCAAATCCCATACGTTCATCCAAGCGCACCATGACCGATGACCTGTACAGCACGTTCAGCTCACCCATGGCCTGGATCCTCGTGCTGGCTCTCGTCATAACATGGTCAGCTGTGGCCGTCATCATGTTTGACCTGCTCGACACCAAGGGTCTTGAAGGTAGGTCCAGCTCTATTATCTTTGTTTAATTACCTTCGATGGAGTTATTTTGGTACAGTTGTCCCAAAAAGATTGTAGGTTGGGCACAGACTGGGGGGGCTTTATAACAGCACTTTCACTTTAACTCTTGGTTAAAACAGGACCCAGATGAAGCGTAATTGGATGCTTGGACAAGCTTTTACAATGTGATAAAGCTCCAAGCTTGTTTTCTTGCTGGAAGTTTATCAGCAGTGCCACAGGGCAAACTTGTGAGGCTTCTTAGAGCGGGAGGGAAGGATATTGACTGGATCCTGATAGCATTGACAGTGACAAGGATAGATAGGGTGTCCCGTTGGCTGGGCTGCTATCAGCCACTGCTGCATTCATGCAGAGTGCTGAAAAAGTCCTTGTAGGACACCGTTTTACCTTGTATTACCACCTGATGATACATTAGAGTCCATCATTGATGAAAGGAAGATGATAGAACGGTTGTTTTTGGTGCTGAATTGCTTGAAGTTGCAGTCATCTGTTTCTCAGTGTGATTCAGTAATTCCATAATGACAATTTTGAACTCCTTCGGCTGTTTAAAAAATTGTCATTGTTTAGACGGATTTATCACTGTCATTGAGATCACATCACAACTCATTCGCAATTCATTCCATCAAAACACTCTAGAACACAAACACATTAACCCATTTTGAAAGTATTTCAAAATGGAAACATTACACTTTCATTTCATGTAGTTCACTACATGATTGCACCGCCCCACATTATAGGAGTCACATTTACATTTACTTATTTCTAATAAGTTTCCCTCCTTTTTCCACCCTGTCCATCATCATGTGTCATCCTGTTGCCATCCAATAAAAAGCCCATACATTATACTGTGACGACCCCTGTTTACCACCTGGTAAAGACTCTCTGCCTGCAGTTCAGTGCTAATGCCTGTTTGTGTGTGTGCGTGTGTGTTTTCCTGCATGCAAACAGGGAGCAACTGTCACTCTCATCTCAAACATTCGTTCGGACATGCAAATTTACTGAACCATCTAATCTGTCTGTCATGAACACGACATCACTTCCTCTAGACTGTCATGCATTCCATTCAGAGTGACACTACACCTTTGACTTTATCATGATGGCAAAGTGAATAGTGGGACTAAGTTCACTTTGAAAGCAGATCGCACAGTGCTTTATGGTAATACAAAATTGATTGCTTCAGATTTTAGACGCCTGATCAAATTTTACATTCGTTTCAATCACCTCCATCTCTTTTGGCCATTATTATTTCTCTATACACTGCAAAGAATAATTAGTCATTTTATCTTGCTTTCTATTAGCATATAAATAATTGATCTAAAATGAGATCAATTTACTTTATGCAAAATTACATAACTGCATAATTACATAATCTTGAAGTTTTTCTAAACCACTGGCAAAGATTTTGTTCTCCTGTTATGAGATTTAAATATAAATATGAGAAATAATATAAGATTTATTATTTTAAAATCTCAATAATTACTAAATTTTGCTTTTAACAATTATCTAGTTTTAATATTCAGATATTTAAATGAATAATACAACTTTTGCCTAAGAAAAAATAATTAAAGATTATTAACTTTTAAAAAAGGTGTTGTGTCACCAGAATGTAAGAGAGTGCTCGTCTTTCATAGTCTTATGCATAAAACAATGGTTTATTTTGGTCTCAAAATGAAACATTTGCTTAGAAAAGTTACACATTTGCTGTACATTTAAATTCAACATGAAAATAATTTAAGCTCAAGAGACAAATAAAAGCTTCTCTTAAAATATACATTTATCACAATTGTGATTTAGATTTAAATTCAGACCTAATATCATGGCATGGACTTGATATATGGGCCAAAATACAGTATGGCATCATCAAAATATTAGCAAAACTGATTTCATCATAAGGAGTACTACAATAAAATAAAGGGAATGAATGGCATTTTGATTCTCAGTAAAAGATCATGCACATGCTTCAAACATATAAACATGAATCTAAAATTCCCAGTGCAAAAATATATTGCGTTTTTATTCATAACAGCACACTGAATTTTCTGAGAGACTTTAAACCATAAGTATTTGAGCCAGCATGCCGTCAATAAGCTTTGTGCCAATTGCTCCCTTCCACCCTGTGATATCCAACATTCATGAGTTGGCGTCTACTTTGCGATATTGCTTTCAATAAGCCTCAAATTATTCAATCAATTAATTTTATTCTAACATCGATAACTATGCTTTGAAAGCACTGTAGCGTGACTTCGTTTATTAACTGTGTGGTATTGAACGGCAACTCCTCTTTGCCATGCAGAATGATTTGATTCTTCTTTTCATTTAATGCATTGAGCAAAACAATGATATTTTACCTGTAGAATATTAATGCAGTATTCTATGTTGCAGATTTCTCACGTTCTTTTCAGGAGAAGGAATATATACTTTAATTTCCCTCTCAATGCACAGCTAAGCCTGGAGAAATGGCCTCGTAGGCTACGCGATGCGGAATCACGGGGGAGGAAGTTGGCGCTTTGGCCCATCTTAACACAGCCTTGCATTTACAGAGTCTTTACCATTTGACTTCAGGTGGTCAATAACGGTGGTTCTCAACTGGTTTTGCTTCAGAACCCATATTTATACAATGGACATCAAATGGAGATCCACCACAGTACTAAAACTGTCTATCCTACAAAACTAAACAGAAATATCCATAAAAACAAACAGTTAACTAATATAATTTACCTTGTGTAGCTTTTTTCAGTGGGGTTTTGAGGATGAAGGGATGTCATGCAACTTTTCCATGTTGGCATGGAATTCCCACCAGTTGAGAGCCACTGGTCTACAAAACAATAAAGAGAACATGTATTTCCATTACATTGAATGGCAAGAATATTGTGATGACAATAAAGGTTTTTGTTTTTTTTATATATAGGTATAAGATATACCAGGACTAAACTGCCTCAGACAACAGGATTATGTCACATGTAACACTTTGTGTAAACATATATACACTGTACATGATTGGTAACACACTGTAATTCTCTTTACTGAGAGCTGTGGTCATGAAAAGAGGAGTACAGAGCGCAGAGGAGAGTGAAGGGTGAAGCTTTGCTTACTTTCAAGACAGGATTCAAAGACCACTGTGTTCCCTAGTGCTGTGACTGAGATTCTCTGTTGGGAATCATCCCCCTCATGCTTGAGTTTCTGAGATGTGGAATAGTGTCCTCTTTTTGCCCTGAAGCCTCAGACACATGACTGGTCTATGCAACAGTATAAGTCTAAGAACAACTTAAATCAACATAAGTGGTGCACATGCTCACTTTCTAAGCATCAGAGCTCCTCAGAACATTGGTAAAATTGAAACAAAGTACACAATATTGGCAACTGTAATGAATAGAACCAAAACGAATGTTTGTCTATTATAGCGCTTACTGTGATTTTGCCAAGTAGGGCATGTTCCAGGATCATATTTCTTGTTGGTCACGGAGCAACATTACAATCAACCTACCATTTCCATTTTCCATTCAGGAGCATGTCCTACTTGGCAAAATCACAGTCACCATATCATAGCCATGACAAACTGCAGAGCTAGATTTTCAAATATGCAGAATATTGCCATGTGCAATGAGAAAAGAAATGAATTTTACCACTAAATGACATTCCTGCAAAAAATAATTTCCTTGATCTGTATTTTTTTCAGTCTCTTTCCCAATATTTTTTATACCCAACTGGCTAAGTGTTATTTTTCAATATGTTTTCTGCATTTTTATCAGTGAGGTTTAAAAAATCTGTTTGCCAAAGGGGTAAAAATGAAAGTAATTCAATAAATAATCATTGGAATTAAAATATCTTATGCAATTTTGCTTCTCAAGTACACTCTAAAAAATGCTGGGTTAAAAACAACCCAAGTTGGGTTGAAAATGGACAAACCCAGCGATTGGGTTGTTTTGACCCAGCAGTTGGGTTAAATGTTTGCCCAACCTGCTGGGTAGTTTTATTTAACCCAACAATTGTTTACAAATTACTATATGTCTGGCTTAAAATGAACCCAAAATAGGTTGGAAATTAAAAATCAGACTCATAATTACTAGAGGCAACAATAATAATCAAAAAGATGAGCATTTATTAATAAGCAATTTAATAAATGTTTATTGTTTAAATATTATTCAAAAAAAGTATTAATAAATGTTTGTTTATTAAACATATTAATAAATGTTAATTTCCAACATATTTTGGGTTCATTTTAAGCAAGAAATACAGTAATTTTTAAACAATATTTGGGTTAAATAAAACTACCCAGCAGGTTGGGCAAACATTTAACCCAGCCGCTGGGTTAAAACAACCCAATCGCTGGGTTTGTCCATTTTCAACCCAACTTGGGTTGTTTTTAACCCAGCATTTTTTAGAGTGTACATTTATCTTATTTTAAGAATGTTTAGACAAAAATCCAGATTAAGGAAATGATTTTCTGCATTGATAAAAACCGCAGCCATATTACTGTATCACAGATAAGACTGAAACCAGCACATTATCACTTGTTCGAACAAACAACCATATAATTAAAAGGACCACATCTCTGCAATTTGTCCTCAAGACATTCATTCAGTTTGAGCTCATTGTGTATTTACTTAAACATTCATCTGTATGGCTTTCTATCCCTTATATTGATTTTAATGATTTAGCTGCACTGCCCAGAGGAAAATGTCTATTGTTCCAGATATCTTTCATATCTCAAATTTATTGGTGTTATCTGTTATAGAGATATCAACATTATCTCATTTTGCTTAAGAGAAATAAAAATGCAAACAAATATGATACAGAAACACATATAAGCTTATTGCGGATTTATAGCACATCTCAGATTATTGGTCTTGTTGTGATTGCTGACTTCTTGGCAAAATCTATTGGTGTCATGTGAGATTATTGAATCTTTCTCTAAATAGAAACATATAATAAGCAGGAGACATAAGCTAAAGTCTCCATTTGGTCTTCTTGTAAGCTTTTATTGCTGTCTAGAGATACAGTATTAAACAAATCTCATTTTACACGTCACACTCAAGCACCCAAAAACGTAAAATGTTGTCAGTTTTGAGTGAAAACTTAGAGGGCAATACTGAATTTCCATAAAGTAGGTTAAAAAGTTAATCAAACAAATGTCACTGAATTCATCAGTATTGCATTAGCATCTCTGTGTAAAGGAGATGTCACAATTACGCTACGAGGCCTGCATTTCAATGCAGTAGGAAGCAGACATGAGAAAAAGAGTGTGACAATTTAATTTGCTATGAATCAATAAATGCTCTAAAAAAAGACCATAATACAGTGACTTTCGTAACACATTCACACTATGTATGTATCCTGCTTGTACCTGTTTTTTTCTCTCATAATGTTAGCAGTTTCATTTTCACTGTGACATGGATTAATATGATGTCTCTTTTCACACCTTCCCTGTGATTTTGTGCCATAAGACTGACTTTTTTTTTTGTATAATGGTGGCTAAATGAGCCTTTTTATCCTGCCTACAGTTCTGAGCATGCTCAGTGAGGACGACCCAATGAGAGTGTGTGTACAGTATGCGTGTTGCTATCCCACACCTCTGCTTCTGTGTCTCTCATCCTAACAGGACCTCAGCCACACCGTGTCAGGAAAACATTAAAGGAAGCAGGCAGCCTTAGAGGCAAGCCATCTTATATCTTACATCTTACACATATGAGTGAGAAGTATGGCCAACAAATTTGAAGTAGTTATTTAAATTAATAAACCAAGGTCATTGTAAGGTATTAAAAATGTGACTAGAAAAATTTCACTGCAAATTTAATTTAGTCATCCTGAATGGCATCTTCAAGCAGCATTTTTAAGGGATGTAACCACTTTTCAGTGCCAAGGTGAATGTTTTGAAGATCTTTAAAGATGATGTGTGCAATTTTTGTTGACCTTAAACTCATTTCCCAATTTAATTTGTAAAAACATCTTTGAATTGTTTACTGTCACTCACCATTTTGAGACTTAAATGGATGTAATTCATGAATTTGCAAAGAAAATACTCAGATTACTGCATAAAAACGAAAGTGTAAAAAAACGTACAGAAGTTTAAGTTTACTGTAAAAGAATACAGAACTAAAACATTTTTATTTTATACAAGATATATATTTTACAAAATAATTTGGACTCTAAAGCCATATGTGACCCTGGACCACAAAACCAGTCATAAGGGTAAATTTTTTTAACTAATAAATAATCTTTTCATTGATGTATGGTTTGTTAGGATAGGACGATATTTGGCAGAGATTCAACTATTTGAATATCTGGAATCTGAAGAGTGCAAAATAAATAAATAAAATAAATAAAATCGAAATATTGTGAAAATCGCCTTTAAAGTTGTCCAAATGAAGTCCTTAGCAATGCATATCCACTCAAAAAATACATTTTTGATATATTTATGGTAAGAAATTTACAAAATATCTTCATGGACCATGATCTTTACTTAATATCCTAATGATTTTTGGCATAAAAGAAAAATTGAATTTTGACCCATACAATGTATTGGCCATTGCTACAAATATACCCGTGCAACTCATGACTGGTTTTGTGGTCCAGGGTCACATATGTCTAACCAAGTTGTGTTCCAAAGCCTGCTAAAGTACCGTTTCCATGATAACACAATGTCCAATTTCAAAATGGTTTAATTTTGAGAGTTTAAGCTTTCGATTGAGACCTAATTTATGATGATTACTGAAATATGTGATAGTAAAAAAGGTGCGTCAAGTATATATAGAAATCACCCACAGAAATACACACTTCACCTTTAATTAAGAAAATGGTAGTAAATTATTATTATAAATATATTATATATAATAAATATTATCTATCACAATTTGAATCTTGTGCTAATTAACAAAATGAAATATGGTTATGCAAGTCATTATCAACCTAATAGGCTTTTGAGATTTACAACATTTTGCAACTAAAACAGCTTTACTGCCCATCTAATGTACATTTATAAGCTGACTTTAACACATGATTGAGAATTTTATTAATGTTACCGAACAGATTATAGTAGTTAACCACCAGAATATTTTATAATCATATACTAATTTATTCTAACAGGAGTAGTGAACATCAGGGTGTTTAGAGGCTATAATAGAGGTCTGAGGAGTCTGAAGTGTGTGCATGCTGTCACGTCACCCCTGCATAATGGCTTCTGGTAAAATGGCTTTGACTCAGGTCATGCTGTTCGGCTGCTGATAACTACAGACAGACAGGCACTACATGATGGTGTGTGAATTATGATGAGTATTCCTGTTGAAAGCAGGAAAACCCAAAAGTTACCGAAAATGGAAACAAGTTTTACTGACTTGGCAATGCCATTTATATTTGTAGGTCTTTTTTTCCTGACATGTGAGTGTTAAATCCTTTTCAATGCTGAATTTGAAATCATCAGATCTCATCTTATTATTGAAGATGTCATTCAGGGTCAAAAGTTCACTGATTATCAGAAAACAATATCAGCATACAGTACATGGCCAAAAGTATGTGAACACCTGCTTCTAATGAACTGGTTTGGCTATTGCAGATACATCATTACTGAAAACAGCATACAATCAAGCTAAAATGTTTTATCAAAAAGACCCTTTTATACAAGCATGGTGTAATAAATGTAACATCTTGTCTCCGAAATTAATTGCCTTTCATACTGTCATTAAAAACAATGTGACAATATAAACAATTTAACGACACATAAATGTGTGTGTACTATATGTGGGTCATTGACGAATAAGGTTTTATTAAGTGTTAACAATGAGATTATGTGGTTTTTATAATCAATTAACACTGCTTTTGTAATTTTTTACAAGATGGACAAAATTTGTCACCAAAAATCATTCGGTTTAAACAAAATTTCGGTTTTACTGAATGACACTTTTGGTATACCGAATGACGATATTTTCAAACAATGTTAACAGGCTGATATCTAGCTAGCTAGCTAGTTAGCTTGCTAGCTAGCTGGCAAAAGGACAATCAAACATTTTATATTTAGTACAAGTTTTTAAAATATTACAACATTTTTCATGTTTTATAGCGGTTGTACCAAATTACCTGGTGTTTAGGGACGTGCATATGAGCAAGTGAAACATGAATTTTTCAAATAGTTAAAAGAGAGTTAGTTACTTTGCTTCACGACCGTGTGGTCCTTTGCAGGTGGCTGAATGATGTCACATCCTGTCACATGATATTGACCACATGACTTGATCCAAAATGGTCCCTTTATATTGGTTACTCCAAATGACATCAATGAAATTCATTTTTCTAAACATTCTTTCTCATAACAAAGCAACGACTTCTACACATAATTTTAATACCATGTTGCACTATGTTGATATATGATGTTATAAAATCATCCCAGAATAAAAAATATATATATTTATTACATTTTAAGATATTTTAATCACAAATGAAATGGATGTATTGGCCTTTGGACGGTTAAACCGAATGACCTTTTGACACTTCAAAATCTTTAAAATACCTTTATATGTAGCAAAATATAATTAAAACCTTTTGGAATCAATAAAAGAGATCTAGTTGTACTACCTTACATACTTTGGATGTCAGATCTTTGTTTTTTATTATTATTAAATGATTAGTTCACTTTCAAATTAAAATTTCCTGATAATTTACCCACCCCCATGTCATCCAAGATGTTCATGTCTTTCTTTCTTCAGTCGAAAAGAAATTAAGGTTTTTTTATGAAAACATTCCAGGATTTTTCTCCATATAGTGTACTTCAATGGAGCCCAAATGGTTGAAGGTCAAAATTACTCAATTAAAAAGTTTCATTGCAGCTTCAAAACGTTCTACACGATCCCAGACGAGGAATAAGGGTCTTATCTAGAGAAACCATCGCTCATTTTCAAAAAATAAAAAAATAAAAAAATAAGTAAATAAATNTAACAATAAATGCTCATCTTGAACTAGCTCTCTTCTTCTCTATTTGAATTCCAGCAGTGTAGACACTGCTAAGTGTATTACTGCCCTCCACAGGTTAAAGTTTGAACTAATTGTTATATACTTGCACTAGCATATTGTATATGACAATTTAGTTCAACCTTTGACCTGAGGAGGGCGGTAATACACTTAGCAGTGTCTACACTGCTGGAATTCAAATAGAGAAGAAGAAGAGAGCTAGTTCAAGATGAGCATTTATGCTTAAAACGTATAAATTTATTATTAATTTTTTTAGAAAATGAGCGATGGTTTCTCTAGATAAGACCCTTATTTCTCGTCTGGGATCACTGTAAACTGTAATTTTGACCTTCAACCATTTGGGCTCCATTGAAGTCCACTATATGGAGAAAAATCCTGGAATGTTTTCTTCAAAAACCTTAATTTATTTTCGACTGAAGAAAGAAAGACATGGACATCTTGGATGACATGGGGGTGAGTAAATTATCAGGAAATTTTAATTTGAAAGTGAACTATTCCTTTAAGACCTTTGAACAGAAAACTGACCCGTCACGTCATTGACTCATATACTGATAGCTGATACTGATATTATCACAAAAAAACATAAGTAGACTGGTTTACTGTTAAAAAATGACTGTCAATAATATATAAAATAAAATTAAAAAAAAAAAAACCCCTCATGATTTCTAGTCTATAGTAAGCAGAATGAAAAAGTAATATCAAATTCAACCAACAACAAGTGCAGAAACTCCCTACTAAACATCCATTATTGATATATAATGATGTGGTGTTCAAGTGTTCAGATACTTTCGGCCATATATATATATTTTGTAGTGATTTTGAGCTGGATTTTGCACAGATAAAGATTTTTGAGCTGGTTTTGTAGAGCATTGACAAACAGACTGATGGTTTAGAGGTTTTTGCTGCTGTTATTAGAGCTGGTTAAATGGCTGTACGTATGTTTGTTGAGTGTATGGAAATATATCTCAAGATGTCTAAAACATGCTCTTAGGGGGTATTCACCACATCAGCCCTGATCCCATGAAGGCGGTGAACGAAGCAATGGATGACTCTACCGATTGGATAACGTCAATCTTGACTTTTATGACTAATTTGGTAGCTCCAGAAGAAGAGGAGGATGAAGGTACATTAACTCGTTGTGGCCTTCATTTCACAATAGCAGCACGATTACACAACAAACATTTTACTGTAATAACAACATCTCAGAAACCACAGACTAACCCACAGCGGTTTGATCTGACGAGCCATGTGTACTAATAGTTCTTATTAGAAATATAAGCTGGCTTTTATGGTCACGTTTTCCCCCTTCTGCAGAATAAACCTGGTTTAAATGGTTTCCCAAAGGGATTGAAGAATATCATGGATCATATTTGTGCAAATATTTTATTTCAAGCCATCTATATTCTGACATAATATTACAAGATCTGCTAGAGCATTCTAAGTGGTGTGTGTCATAACCTGAAATATTAAAAGATGGGTCACTATTTTACAGCTTTACACTACAAAGAAGAGTTTTGAGAAAGAGGACGAGGAATTTCTACCAGGAACTATCGACCCAAACTCTGTGTGCCACATGTGTGATTCTACAAAATAATAATAAAAATCAAACAAAACAGTATCACATCTCTGTCATTAATCTCTCACATCAAATCTTCTTGGTTTCTTTTGATAATAATCTCAATAGTTATTCAGTTTTTGATTCACAAATCCTCATACATATTATACTCAGTAATATTTATCCAAGGCAACTTATAAATGAGAATACATGCATAAGCAATTGATCAAAAGGGGACAATACTACTGGGTCATTCCGGGTCAACTCAACCAGGTCCCCGGCTCAAATTTTTGATTAAATTAAATTTTTTTCTGTAGAAAGACAAACATAAATAGTGATGAAAGCCAAAATACTAAATGTCACAGATAAATATTTACTGAGTAATCCACTGTTTTGTAGAGGGGTGGTCAAAATTACAATTTTCACCTGAGATTTGGAGCCAATTTACAGGGGTGTAAAAATGACTTTAGAAAGATGGCAGCATCATTATTTTATTTTTACACAGAGATTGGTATTGCTATTAGTAAAATCTGTTGACTTTAGCAATCTTTGTTTCATGATATGCCAACAGTGACAGTTCAAAAATGGCAAAAAGCACTTCTTGTGTTTTTTGCGTCAAGTTTGAATACCTGTAACTCAAGAAGTATTAAAGATATCTTAATATCCTTTTAGGTTCAGGTTTTTAACTAACTTTCCTTTTGGTGTCTTCATTTTAAAGGCCCTCGATGGTTCAATCCCCGAGATATGGAGATCTTAATGCGGCTCCATGAGAAACTTGGGTAAATTGTTCACATTTTCAGTGGTCAAAAACCAAATGTGGGTCACTTTGCATAGAGCTGATACTTTTTATCTTTTAAAGAGGAATATCTGAACAATAAATAATGTTGAAATTAGAAATGTATCTAGTTTTTTCTATCAACTCAATTGCATAGGAAATAACTGAGTGCAATGAATATTTATTTTCCAAAGTTTGCATTCCTGTAACTCAAGATATTTTAATATCCTTCTAGATTCTCATTCTTAATAAACTTTCCTTTTGAAATCTTCATTTTCAAGGTACTATATAGTTCAGTCTCATAGATATGGGGATCTCAAAGGAGTTCCATGTTCAAATTGTTGAATTTTACCCATTTTCAGTGATCAGAAACCAATGTGGTTCACTTTGCACACAGCTGATACTTATTGCATTTGAAGAGGAATGTCTGAAGAACAAAGAGGCCTAACAATGAAACTATAGATATGCATCTTGTTTAAACAATTGAATACATAACACCTCTCTGAGTGCCAAAAACAATTCAAGAAGTGTTAAAGATATCTTAATGTCATTTTAGATTCTTGTTCTTATGAAACTTTTCTTCTGGAATCTTTTTAAGGCCCTATGTCAATGTGGTAACGTGTAGTTACAATACTGCATTTTTGAACTCTTAGTAGCTTCAGAAGCTATTAAAATGAACAAATTCACATCTTCCAAATATCCCTAAAACTGATTCAAATATAGATTCTTATAAATACACTTTTGAGAGCAAGTTAATGAGCCTCAACTTAACCCTTTTTCAGTGGATTTTTGGCACTCAGAGAGTTATGTTTTATGCAATTCTTTTGATAGAGGGAAACAAGATACATTTCTAGTTTAAACATTATTTATTCTTCAGACATTCCTCTTTAAATGCATTACGTATCAGATGTGTGCAAAGTGAACCACATTTTGTTTTCGATCACTGAAAATGGGTGAAAGTCAACAATTTGAACATGGAGCTGCTTTGAGATGCCCGTAGCTATGGGACTCAACTATAAAGGGCCTTGAAAATGAAGATTTCAAAAGGAAAGTTAATCAAGAATGAGAATCATTAGGATATCTTGAATACTTTTAGAGTTACAGTATGCAAAGTGACCCACGTTTGGTTTTTGACCACTTAAAATGTGTACAATTTACCAATTTACTCATGGAGCCGTATCTCCATATCTCGGGGATTGAACCATATAGGGCCTTTAAAATGAAGACACCAAAAGGAAAGTTAGTTAATAAGAACCAGAACCTAAAAGGATATTGAGATATCTTCAATACTTCTTGAATTACAGGCATGTAAACTTGAGGCAAAAAAAAACAAGAAGTGCTTTTTGCCATTTTTGAACTGTCTTCGTTGGCATATAATGAAACAAAGATTGCTAAAGTCAACAGATTTTACTAGTTGATTTACCAATCTGTGTAAAAATAAAATAATGATGCTGCCTTCTTTCTAAAGTCATTTTTACCCCCCTGTAATTTGGCTCCAAATCTCAGGTGAAAATTGTCATTTTGACCCCCTCTACAAAATAGTGGATTACTCAGTAAATATTTATCTGTGACATTTATTATTTTGGCTTTCATCACTATTTATGTTTGTCTTTCTACAGGCAATTTTCCAGTATTTGGTTGATTTGACACCGAATGACCCTACTGCACAGAATTTATTTTTGAGTAGTAGAAGAGGATAGAAAATATAATATAATATAATGGCTATATGGTTGGCTAGAGATATTTTTTGTTTGAATATGAGGAAAACTAATTCAATATAAATTCTAGGAAAACAAGTCTTAAAGTCCTGGAATTCTTTTACTTCTAAAGTAACTTCACTGGGTTTTTAAGTTTTTAATTTCTCTATATATTTTTTACTGGAAAACCCAAGACAACAATACTGATTAAGAAAATTATGTTTGCAGTTTAGTGCAAGAGAAGAGATGATGCACTATTTGTGATTTTTGTCACTATATGAATCTCAGAAAAAAAAGAGGCCTACTTAAGAAGCAAAACAACATGAGACATCTTAATCTCCCCTCTTTAAAGGAACACTCCACTTTTTTTGAAAATAGGCTCATTTTCCAACTCCCCTAGAGTTAAACTGCTGAGTTTTACTATTTTCTAACCAATTCAGCTGATCTCCGGGTCTGGCGGTACCACTTTTAGCATAGCTTAGCATAGTTCATTGAATCTGATTAGACCGTTAGCATCTCGCTCAAAAATGACCAAAGAGTTTCGATAGTTTTCCTATTTAAAACTTGACTTTTCTGTAGTTACATCATGTACTAAGACCGACGGAAAATAAAAAGTTGTGATTTTCTAGGCCGATATGGCTAGGAACTATACTCTCATTCTGGCGTAATAATCAAGGAACTTTGCTGCCGTACCATGGGTGCAGCAGGCACAATGATATTACGCACCGCCTTTGACCCCCTGCTTGCACAGGGAGAGTGCCTTGCAACCATGGAGACATTTGTGAGAGACACTGCGTAATATCATTGCGCCTGCTGCACCCATGGTACGGCAGCAAAGTTCCTTGATTATTACGCCGGAATGAGAGTATAGTTCCTAGCCATATCGGCCTAGAAAATCACAACTTTTCATTTTCCCTCTGTCTTAGTACATGATGTAACTACAGAAGAGTCAAGTTTTAAATAGGAAAAATATCAAAACTCTTTGGTCATTTTTGAGCGAGATGCTAACGGTCTAATCAGATTCAATGAACTATGCTAAGCTATCCTAAAAGTGGTACCGCCAGACCCAGAGATCGGCTGAATGGATTCGAAAACGGTAAAACTCAACTGTTTAACTCTAGAGGAGTTGGAAAATGAGCTTATTTTCAAAAAAAGTGGAGTGTTCCTTTAATTTTGAAAACTAATGGGTCATTGTGGTCTCATTGAGGGCAGCTCATATGGCCCTATCTTTAACCACAGATGCACTTAGGTCAGAAAAAATGTTTATTAGGTGCTCCATCTCCTCTCCTTTTTATCCTGATTTTGTATCAAGTTTAGGTTAGTAGAGATCATTTTTAATTGACTTCCATGACCTTGAAAATGTATCACATCTGTAACCAGACTATTCAACCCATACAGTGATGGTAGGTTAGCAAACAAAGTTGCCATTAAAACTGACACTTTTATTATAGGCAAATATAAGCCTATTTGCTTTAATCTTCAGTTAAAATCTCCAAAGATAAATAAGGCCTATGGAGATTAAATACGGCCTATGAAGTAATGAATCTACATTTTAATGACATTTACTTTCTGGTTAATTATCAGTGACCACAGATCTGTAATCAATTAAGAAACCCCCACAACACCAGAAGACTCATTATACAAGAGTTTTAAGATCTACATAATTTACATTAGTAGTATTAGCACTGAGCTGAGCACAAACGTTTGAAATCATCTAGTTGAAATACAGCAGAAATAAATGTTTATAGAGCTGTCAGAAAACAAATGAAGTACATATGCAAAATGAACACTTTCAGAAACATTCATAAAGAGAGCTCAAAACAAAAAGAGGCACAAAAGTGACACTGAATGCCAAGATTGCTGAACCAATAACACGCTTGGCTACGATTCTTCATAACTCACCTTGAGGTGCTCTGAATACACGCATGTGGACTGACTGCCACATTGCTTCAATACCTCCAGTTATCAATGAATGCTTTCAGATTAATAGTAACGTAACATACCAAGNAACAAATACATTTTAAGCTTGCATATTTAAAGAAATCCTGTTTGTAGCAACTAACAATTCAGGTTGATTGGGACACTTTTTCCAAGTCATCTCAATGGCAAAAAGTGTCCCAATGTGGCAGTCGGTCCACATGCATGTATTCAGAGTGACTTATGAAGAATCTTAGCCAAGCGTGTTATTGGTTCAACAATCTTGTAATTCAATGTCACTCTTTTTGTTTTGAGCTCTCTTCACTGGCAATGCATTCTGGGGCAAAAATTTGTCATATAATATATATATATATATATATGTGTGTGTGCCTAATATATGCCTCATTTTTGCCCCAGAATGCATTACCAGTGACGTATCGTTTCCTTTGTGTCAGATAGCAGCGTGCACTGTCTTTACCTGCTGTACAGACAAACAGCATGTGCAGGTGTTGTACTTCATAAAATCCAAGTTGCATCGCTAACAAATGATAGAATATATTTTCAGGTTTTCTTTCAAAGGGCTGTAACTAAATATCATTTTATTCCAACTCTCTTTTGGCTCTCTGTGCACTTATTTTAGTGCTCCGCCAATGTTTATGTCGTGAGAAACCACCAAATGATTTACTGCATGAGTGAACTAAATGATTCACTCTGAATTGTGAACCGATTCAGATGTAATCCGAACGATTCATTGATAAGAATCGATTCAAATGCGTGATTCATGTGATAATTGGGCCTCGCTAGTTTTGATTCTAAACAGCTGACAGAAAAAAACAGATACTAAAATATGGGAAAATGTTTCTCAGAACAACAATTTATCAATAAAATGGAAGGAGTCTAGATGCACTTTGATTTAGACCTAACTGTTGAATTTTTTTGATACAGTCAAGTTTACTTCCTTTCTTTTTTGATCAGCATCCTGTTGGGTGTGGTCACTCCAATTCAAGTTTTAATTCATGAATTAAAAGGGAGATAATTCTTAAAATTAGAATTTTGCTCAACTCTGATATACGTATAATGTCCCTTTATTGGGTCAGTTTGGATAGTGCACAACCCTTAATAATATGACTGGAAATTGTGATTTCAATTCAATGGTGAGCTTCCCCTTTTATTATTTTAGATTTATTTATAATGTTTATGATAAATACAGTGTGGGAAAAGAAAAAAAGAAAGGAAAACAAATAACAATTCAAACAGATGGGAGGTAATAATGAAATAAAATGCATCCTATATCAATTTTTTTGCTTATTTTAGGAGCTTTGGTGTGCCAACTTTTTTCTGCTTTTTACTAAAAAAATTTTGGTCGAGCACCCATCTTTGAGCATATTTTTGATGGTGATGTGCGTGCTTTTGTCCTGATTTTGCTGAGGTAATGATGAAAATAAATAAATAGGCCTACTCAATAATACATGGAGGTAAAGCATTGAAGTGTACAAATATAAATAAAAAGTACAAACACAATTCTATATACCAGTGCCTGGAAGATGATGATGATGATGATGATGATGATGCAAAAGTGTAATGTTCTATGCCTAGGATGGGAAAAGCAAATTGAGATAATTGAATAGGAAACTGGAAAAAAAAAAAGTTTAGAGCTATTAAATATCCTACATGGTGAATACATTTTTATTGTGAGATACACCCTGTTTAAGGAATTCCCTAACAAATAATTGCCATTTTATCATAATGAATTACCCTATAATGTTTTTGACAAATGTTACAGCCAGGGATTAAAAACATTAGTAGAAAAATAGCAGAAAAAAATTGTTTCCTTTAGCAACTGACTCCATGGCTTGAATTGAATTGTTCACACCAAGCAAGAATTTGAATTAGAAAGACAAGAAGAGGAATTCACTGAATTGTAATTCAACAGGTGATGCATTCTGGGAAATAAGTTTTCTTCCATCTTACAAATGTTTATTTATTAAATCTAGTGAACTATATAAACTACATGCACAATTTATATGTGGCATTTCAATAATGTCAATCGTGAATTTTGTACAATCTTATTTATCAGATTTTATAGTACTGTAAATATACAGTAATGGGAATCTATGAACATAAGATATCAAAAACACTTTCATAATAATTTCTGGAAACGAGAAATGTAATTTCAATTATGAAAAATATTACACAACTCTCTATACAAAATCACCAACATGCTCTGCTATGCATTTGAGGAAAAATGGATGTTTACAGATCACACTGGAGAAAAACAGGCTCGCCAGATCAATTCGCTCAGCAGACAAACAAGCTGATTAATTAATCATTCTGATTGCACACATGTAAATTCATCACCAGGCATAAAGGTGGCTTCACATGCCGAATAATTTAGATTCATGCCCGTTTGTCGCATGCAAATGAAATGTGTAAAACAGACTGTAAGAAAACACTTCTGTGTATAGGTGTGTGTGTATTGATGTTGGCATGCCCTTTTTTATAAAAGATCTTAGAGGCCAGGAATAAAGTGCTGTGGATCGCAGACAAGCCTTTTCCCCTCTCTGATCCACATTTATAATTTATTCAACCCTCATCAATGTTTCAAAAGATCTATTTTGTAGGTGCTTCTCTAACACTGTCTTCTGTATTCTTTCCTCCTCTACCAATTTAGGTGAGCGTCATTTTGTGAAGAAAAAAGGTTTGTATCAGACTCTGTGCTCCTTCACTTTGATCATGCACACAAATAAGATATGCATCATTTTAAAGGTGCACTAAAAATGAAATTAAAAATATTTTACACATAAATAATGAATAGTGTTTACTTACAGAAGATGAAGAATCCAGTCATATCTGTTAGGGTAGGATATAGAGTTACAAAGCCTTTTGCACATCTTAAAAACGGCCACTACTTGAGATTTTCCCCTCTGGCCTGACCTTGTGAGCTGTATGTTCTTCTTCATGGTTTTCTGAAGCATTTATCCTCCATTTAATGTGGACTACAACAGCACTTCTAGGGTGTCAAGTGGCACAAATAATGATATTCAGACAGACGTTTTGAAAATTGATACATTACTGCTGAACTAAATAAATATGCAAATCTCCTCTCAAAACGCTTCTCACATTAGGTCTGTGGGACTCTCAGCTGTTAATTGAGGAGGTATAAGGGGCAATATTTGAAGAGCAATCATTAGTTGCCTGGAAGGGGGAATATTTTGTCAGGTTGTTAAAAAAAGTTGAGAATTTTAGGATTTGGAGTACCGTATTCAAATGAACAAAATGTAGTAGACTACAAATTGGGTTCTCACAAAGTAGTGTACATTGTCATTGATTATATTAAATATAGTTCACTCAAAAATGAAAATTCTGTCATCGTTAACTCGCCCTCATGTTGTTCCAAACCTTAATGGTTTTCATTCTTCTGTCTGTCGAACACAAAAGAAGAGGTTTTGCAGAATGTTGACACCACTCTTTTCCATTCAATGCAAAGTGAATGTTGACCAGGGGAAAGCTTCAAAAAATGATAAAAAAAAGACACTAAAAAGCATCATAAATTAAAATTCTGTCATTGATTACTCGCCCTCATGTCGTTCCACACCTGTAAGCCCTTGTTCATCTTTATCGAATTATAATCAATTACATATATGATCAGTTCTAGTTTAATAGTTGTTTAGAGAAACTATTCAAGTTTGTCCAGCAAACTGTTAGTTTTCTAACAGACTATTATAAAAGGGATGTTATTCTCTGGCCACGAGAATAAACTCCTATTATAGCATCAAAGCGTAAAGCAATGGTGCCAGACCGAACGTAAAAGTGACTTGGTCTTTCTAAATGAAACAGCAGAACAATCAAGCATGAATATAATGTATTTAATATATAAAATTGATAATACAAAGGTTATACGGCTAAATAGACACAAGTACTACACATATATAGAAAACGAAAGTCAAGAAAACAGAGGTGATCAAAACAGTGGCAAATTACAAACAGTTAAACCTATGAGAGCCAGCAAGGAAACTCAGTACACAAATCTTAAAGAAGTTAATACTTGCATATAGGTTCGGGTGCTGTCGTTTTAGAGTTTCAGTGCGCTCGGTTTGGTAATTGGTCCTTCTTCAGGAGGGTGTTCTTCGGCGGGTTTTTCAAACGAGGTTCAAACTGAAGAGTAAAATAACCGGAAAATAAAGAAGAGAGTCCGTCTCCTAGGTGATGGAAGATGGCAAAGGCTTAACGACAGAAAACTTGTGCAACGAGGAGACGCGTGTCATTGTGTTTTAAGGACAACAACCAGAACGCCTCCTTGGTACCGTCCGCCAATAATACGGGTGTAATGTTTGGTGGGCAAAACCTTTCTTTGTCTTGTCTTGCGGCTGGATTTGCATAATTTATGAGGTATCAGATCGGAGTGTATATCCTTCACAGTACGATTTGATTTTACAGTAATGTGACATGCATTGTTGAATGAGGCATAAAGAGAGCTTTACAAAGAAACCAAACTTGTCAGGTGGGAAAAGCATAAAAAGGAAGTAATAGTTTATACTCCAATTTTATCGTTACAATGACACTAACACAACTACAGCTAAGCTTCTACACTAGGGATACATATATGCAATTTTAAATACAACAGCGGATACATTCATATTTGCTGGTACAATCATATTTGTGCATACAGTCTTCATGCGTGTTTGCGTGTGTCTCTGTGGGTGCGTGCATGTGTATTCGATTTTAGGGCTGTCTCGTATGTGGGCACATGGCTTGCAGTAATTCGATCCGAGGTGGCCGCGATCGTTTGAAGTCGCGAGGGAGGTGTTCAGGAATCTATCGAAATAGTCTTAAAACGTGTCCAGTGAGCCATTAGTGTCCGCCAGGCCGGAGCCAATGTGAGATTCACAAATCAAAGTTCAATGAGTTGAGGCTTAAACACAGTTTATGGTGGGCCTGCTAAATTTTTGATCCTGTGCAGATCCTACAAATAGGATTCGTGAGTGCACAAATTTCTGGATTCTAACATAAAGACCTGATTGTGTTGCGTCTCCATTGCGTTTCAGAAATCAACAGATGTCTGTGATTGGCTACATTGCTCAACACTGCAAACACAAGTTATAAATAGAATCTCGCATATGCTTGCGACTGTAAATCGTTTTTATTTTATATTAGTTGTTCTTGTTGCTTTTTTGCAATATATGAACAACAATTTATAAGCTTTTAGATATTTTATGTTTCTATTTTGCGCATATAAATAGTGTCTCACCAATAGGCCTCACTGAGCCATCGGATTTTATGAAAAATATCTTAATTTGTGTTTCGAAGATGAACGAAGGTCTTACGGGTGTGGAACGACATGAGGGTGAGTAATTAATGACAGAATTTTCATTTTCAGGAGAACTAACCCTTTAACTACTGTTTTTTTAAAGTAAAATGGCATGATGAAGAAGAAGCAGCTGACAAGGGGGCCTTAGGTATTTGTGTTGTTTTTCACCACCGTGCTGCATAGCAAACTTCATTTTTGTACCATGCATTAAACCTCACATTAAGTAACTTAATCACAGTTGTTCCTATGTGCTGTGTCTCTCCTCTAGGAGAATTCTTGCCACCGAGAAAAAAAGGTTTGTGTCTTGAAGAGCGCTTGATGAGATTGCATTCATTAGAGAATACATAAACCATCAGCATAACAGATAACAGTTTGCTTGAGTCTGTAATTAACACATTTATATTACAGTTGCATTAGGAGGGCAAGCATTAGTGTATTTTATGGAGAATGGGCATTATGCTGTCATTGATTGCATTTGGAGCCATGCATTCATAATCATTTCCCTTTGTTTTCACACACCCTAATTATGCTCCCCATGCTAATCAGTGTTCCATAAAGCTGCATGTATTTGTCCATTAACATCTTCATGAAATGATCATTAAGCTGTCTCTAAATGTTAAAGCTATTGCAGAAAGCATCTAAACACCATTATCAGTTTCAGCTAATACAAATGTTTGTGAATAAAAATAGTTCCACATATGTGTAATAAAAGTCTCTATTTGATTATACGGGCAACACATTTGCTGTTATTTGTCATTTTAACACTTAAGGGAACTCTGCAAGCCTCATAAATTGGTGTGCCCCTGTTTTGCTTTAAAGGTACAGTCCATAATTGTTGACACAGAGACACCTAAGAGACCAGGAAATTAGCTGTGTGCTCCTAAGACATATAGGCAGTGTCACTGGAGGAGTATTATAAACCATAATTATTGATCTTAAGATGATGCTATATGCCCCATAATGGCGCAGTAATTTCAGATACTGTAAACTGCCCTTTTACAATGATTTTTAATTGTACACTGTTCAAAGTACCTTTTAAAGACCCCACGATATGGGTTAATGAATGCTTCCTGTTTTTATTATTTTTTAAATTAGGATGGGACACACTTTTAAAAACCAATAGAATGCTGCAGTGATGATGTATTTGTATAGGCCAAAACCTGGAAACAAGATTTATTATTTTAGCACTACAAAGTATTATGTGTGTGTGTTAAGCTTAAGATATTTTCAGTGTTTATTATGCATGATTTATCCATGCACATCTTTTTATTTAGCCATGTGCCCTGGTAATCTGTAAATTTAAAACATTAGCTCCCCCTTTCAGCAACATCTATTCTTTAATGATGCTTCACGATGCAGAGCGGGACAATAAAACCTCCCTTTCCGCAACCTGTCACTCACACAAAATCGCAGCAGTTTGCAAATGACAAATTGACAATCCAATGATCCAATTGATCACTGATCAAGAAAATCAAGTCCTTACTTTTTTTTCTTGTTCAAAAAGCCGTTTCACTTGGTTATACGTCACTATTAGGAAGAAATGACGTCACAATATCTGTTTCATGCCGACTTTAACAGACATTGACTAATGGTGCGGTCACATTAGCAACATTTTGGGGAAGTTTTTGGGAAAAAAAAGGTCCATTGTTTCAAACCAAGCAGCTTTCTTGGTTTGTGACCAACTTGAAACACTTATAAAATCTGCATGGGAAAATCTTTCACCATTGTGTGGATTCCTTTTGAAATTACTTGTTTTTGCTGCAAAAAGTTCCCAAAGAACAGTAAATGTGACCAAACCTTAAAAGCCTCTATAGTTTTACCAATTTGTTATTCTGCCAATATAACGTATCATTAAGAGGTCTCATCAATCTATGAGCAATGTGCAGAGCTCCTTGGAGCATCAACATTTGCACTTTTTTTTTTTTGTTGTTGAAAAAGACGCAAGGAACCTATTTGTTTGCATTTCTCTAATAGCATACTACTAAAGGGATGCTGTCACAGTAAAATACATTATATGCATCATATGTCTGATTATATGTTATGCACTGGATTGTGTATGTCTAGCCAAATATTATTTTGAAACTGTCACATCCTTTGGGGCTGCACTTTTGGTTTGGACCCCACGCACTCTGCAGCTTCACTAACATTTCTGACAACCTAATGATATAGTTGCAGAGATACGGGCCAAGGAGATCTTAGAAGAGGAAGGGGAGTATGATGAGGAAGAGGAAGAGGAGGAGGAGGAGGAGGAGGAGGAAGATGAGATGGTTGCTGATGAAGAAGAGGAGGAGGAGGAGGAGGAAGATGAAGATGAGGTGGAGGTTGAGGAGGAGAAGGAGGAAGAAGAATCTGCTGAAGAAGAGGAAGATGAAGATGAGGAAGCAGCAGAGGAGGCTGTGGAGGAGGAGGAGGAAGAAGAAGATGAGGTGGAGGAAGAAGAATCTGCTGAAGAAGAGGAAGATGAAGACGAAGCAGCAGAGGAGGCTGTGGAGGAGGAGGAGGGAAAAGAAGAGGAGGCTGAAGAAAAGGAGAAAGAGGAAGCTGCTGAGGAGGAGGAAGAGGAAGATGAAGAGGAGGAAGCAGCAGCAGGGGAGGCTGTGGAGGAAGAGGAGGAGGAGGAAAGAGAAAAAGAGGAGGCTGAAGAAAAGGAGAAAGAGGAAGCTGATGCTGAGGAGGAAGAAAAACATGAAGAGGAGGAAGCAGCAGCAGAGGAAGCTGTGAAGGTGGAGGAAGGAAAAAAAGAGGAGGCTGAGGAAAAGAAGAAAGAGGAAGCTGATGCTGAGGAGGAGGAAAAACCTGAAGACGAGGCTGCTGCTGCTTCTACTGCTCCTGAAAAGGAAGATGCTTCCATCCCTTCCAAACCTGATGAGGAGAAAGAAGCTGCAGAACTTGTCACTCCTAAAGAAGTTGAGGCAGCTGATGATGATGAGGAGGAGGAGGAGGACAAAACTGATGCAGATGAAAAGGCGCCTACTACACCACTAGATGATCAGGATGATGAATCAATCAAAGCAGAAGAGGAGGATGAAGATGACACCAAAGATGATCTAATATCTGATGCAGAAACCCTCCCACCTTTGTCCACAGAAGAGCATGATGATGATGTTGAAGTTGTAGCTGATGATTCCTCCTCTAAAGATGTCAAAGAAGCAGAAAAACCAGCCCTTACATCGGCTCCTACTACAGACGATGACCAAAAAGATGACCAAAGTGAGGAGAAAGATGATGGCGATGATGTTCAAGAAGCTGATATCGCCATTGTGCTTGGTATTGTAGCAGATGCTGGTGCTACAGTCACTCAAGAACTTGATGTTGAAGCTCAAGAACTTGGTGAGGAACCTATACTTAAAGTGGATGGTGATACAGAGATATTAACCCCCGTAGAGGAGAGTGCTGCTAAAGCTGATGATGCAGTAGCTGATACAGCTGACTCACAAGATGGCTTAAGCGCTACTGATATCCCATCTGATGACCATGATGATAAGATAGCTAAAGAACTAGCTGATGATCAAGGTGAGGGTGTAGAAGACAGTTTTAAAGATGAGACTGACTCTGAAAAAGATATAACAAGCGAAGGTGAGGGTGTTACTGAGGAGCCTGAGCTAGCTGATGATGTTGCAGATAAGGAAGAGCAGGAGGAAGAGGAAAAAGAGGAGGGAGAGGAACAGATAAGTGGTGATGATGATGATGATGATGATAATATTATTATAGTAACAGCACCTGTAGTTAGTTCCGAACCAGGTGGAGAGGAGACAACAGTGGTGGCTGATGAAGATGATCGCTCTTCACCTGAGAAAGGTACCAAACTTATTTTAGTTATTGACTCCAAAAGTTTTTCAAAAATGTGTTCAGGGCAAAATGACAGATAATCTTGCAGCCAGTGATTTTAGGAATGAGAACCGAGATTAAAAAAAAAACAAAACTGAACCAAATAACATGTTGGTCATTTTTGTACATTCGGATGCAGTCGGAAAACCATACTAAAATACCATGACAGAGTTTTCCTGAACTTTTTCATTGGCACTGCAGCATCGTTACTAAATCTACACTGCAAAACAAACAGCGTGACCAATGTAGTTTGATTCGCAAAAGAAACACTCTGAGCTGGTTCTTGTTAGTGAATCAAAAACATAAAGCACCACAAAGTGTAGTGTGATTCCCGGATTAATCTTTTTGTGTCATTTCTTTTTAGTGAATCAAAAACATCCAGCACAAGTAGTGTAGTGTGATTTCTGAACAAATTACTCTATTTTTAGTCAACTCTTTTTAGTGAATTTATTTAGTACGTTTTGTCAGTAGTATTTTATAAAAAATAATGAATGAAATTTGTTAAAGGGATAGTTCACCCAAAAATTGTCATCATTTACTCACCCTCATGTTGTTCCAAACTTTTTCTTTCTTCTATTGAACACAAAAGAAGATATTGTAAAGAGTGTTGGTAACCAGTCGACGGTAGCCATTGACTTCCATTGTAGAGAAAAAAATACTATGGAAGTCAATGGCTACCATCAACTGTTTGGCTACCAACATTTTTCAAAATATCTTCTTTTGTGTTCAACAGAAGAAAGAAACTCATACAGGTTTGGAACAACATGAGGGTGAGTAAATAATGACAAAATGTTCATTTTTGGGTGAACTATGCCTTTAACAAATTTTTGCTTGTTTAATATTGTATTGTTTTAAACATATTTAAGGCAAAATTATTTTAAAATGATTTTAAAAACTTTAAAAAACAAAGTTTGTGTAAACACCTTTTGCAAAATCTTTTATTTTATTTAATTTGGCAATAACATTGCATTTCTTTCTTTTTTTCCAAAATATTTATTCTTTACAAGTAAGAATGCTCGATGGAACCGTAATCATTCATTAAAAAAAAATCTCAAGAATTCTTTATGATTCCCATCTCTAATTGTAATATCAGTCTGTAATTTAAAGTCACCCTTTAGTTTGTTGTTGTTTATATTTCTATGTGGTGTTTTTAATATGCTTAAAGACATGGTTTGTGTAGCATACCTCAGTAAAGTTGACCGAGTGGATCTATGAGCTTGTGCGAGTGAGTGGGGGCGGGGATAATTAGCATATTCATAGATCTGCGTATTTTAAATGAAGCAAGGGAGTTTCATTCAAGCTATTTTAAGGCATGAAGAAATTTTTGGAAAAAAATTGTCATTTTGGTGATCAAAGATGAGTTTTAAGGGATACAATTATTGACTACAGGGGGACTTTAATTTTGAAAATTTTCAACAAAAAAAACCTCGAATNAATAAAACTACCCAGCAGGTTGGGCAAACATTTAACCCAGCCGCTGGGTTAAAACAACCCAATCGCTGGGTTTGTCCATTTTCAACCCAACTTGGGTTGTTTTTAACCCAGCATTTTTTAGAGTGTACTATAAGAATGCTCGATGGAACCGTAATCATTCATTAAAAAAAATTCTCAAGAATTCTTTATGATTCCCATCTCTAATTGTAATATCAGTCTGTAATTTAAAGTCACCCTTTAGTTTGTTGTTGTTTATATTTCTATGTGGTGTTTTTAATATGCTTAAAGACATGGTTTGTGTAGCATACCTCAGTAAAGTTGACCGAGTGGATCTATGAGCTCGTGCGAGTGAGTGGGGGCGGGGATAATTAGCATATTCATAGATCTGCGTATTTTAAATGAAGCAAGGGAGTTTCATTCAAGCTATTTTAAGGCATGAAGAAATTTTTGGAAAAAAATTGTCATTTTGGTGATCAAAGATGAGTTTTAAGGGATACAATTATTGACTACAGGGGGACTTTAATTTTGAAAATTTTCAACAAAAAAAACCTCGAATGTACTGCCTATCATTCAGACATCACTTTGCTGCCACATAAAAATAGTTTAGTCTAAGTTTGCTACCATACATATCCAAATATGCTGGTAGGAAAGGACCCCATTTGAGTTAGTGATTGAAGTCTAATTCATGCTGGGTGGATCAAAGAACAGCAGCTGGCATATTGCTGTTCAGCTGCCAGTGAAATGGCTAGAATCCATGAGAGACTGCTTTCATGTCAGCTGTCACCAAGCGGTTGTCTCGAAAGAGGTCATTCAAGGGCATCAAAGTTCTGGATGATCAAGGAAAACAGAAACAGGAAACAGATTAAGCTAAATGAAGGTCAATATTGGTTACTGTGGCTTGAATGAGTAAATAGTTAAGAATAGTGCTCATAGTCGTTGACTTGGTACAGCAGCTATTAATTGGTAAGCTATTTTCTAAGGTAATGTATACTGCTTATGCTTTTTACTAATGGTAGTTAAAATAGAGCAGCTTGACTTTACCAGGCTAACTTAATTTAGCTGATTTGCTAATTCACTCTGCGCAAAGCTAAACCACCTGTTCCAGCTCTTAACTCGCCACTGATGTTGCTAATGAATTTTAAGGAGCAGTCTCAATACAATAATTGAAAAAAAAAAAAAAAAGTTCTGTATGAAAATTAAATCTGATTATATCTCTTTGTAAAACACTAATGCAATTTACCCACCAACAAAGGGAAAATCTTAGCTGCGCCAAAATGGCTTGGCAGAGTTCAAGAATAATAGGTCAAAGGAAAATAAATTGTTACTGACTTTGTATGTGTGTAACTCATCTATGTGATACTACAGCTTCTGAAGCCAAAGAGGATGTGGACATGAAAGAAACGGTTCAAGGTATAGTCTATTTTCAAAATGCTCAGTATGAAAAGCATTGTCATCTCACTAGTAAATGCTTAAAGTGGAAAAATCTGTTTTATCACTAATTGAACTGAAGGCTGTAAAGACTTGATAGATTTGAAACAAAATCACAAAGACTTCTTGTGATCTATCCGGCAAGATGTTTTCTTTTCTTTCAAAGGCATAACAACCCTGGAAGAAGAGGAAAAAGATGAAAAGGAAGAAAGCACAGAGGAAGGGAAAATTGCAGAAAAAGCACCAGAACCAGAACCGGTCCCTAAAGGTAACAAACATGGCATCAGTTTGCTTGCACGAAGCATATAAAATGCACCAGAATTAAAATGAGAAAATTATGACAACACTAATGAGCTTCAAGGTTATTGACTGAGGAGGAGTGGTGTTCTACAACATGCAGTAAAGGTCTGATGGTGGTGGATGAGGGAAGAAGAAGGCATGAGTGTGTGTGTGGCTGTAGATGTGAGGGTTGAGAAGACCCTTAGGACTCAAAACTTTGATCTCCAAAGACTTCTTTATGGCTCATTATTCCATCTACTCCACAACATTAGGATCAATAAGGATGATGCTAGTGAGTGTCGATTGGTGTTCTGCACTGGTCTGTGTTGTAAAAAGACAAATTGTGTACCTGAACTTACAAACAACCTATACATTTACATTTATTAAAGGGTTAGTTCACCCAAAAATGAAAATCTGTAATTTATTACTCACCCTCATGCCGTTCCACACCCGTAGGACCTTCGTTAATCTTCGGAACACAAATTAAGATATTTTAGATGAAATCTGATGGCTCCGTGAGGCCTGAGTAGGGAGCAATGACATTTCCTCTCTCAAGATCAATAAAGGTACTAAAAACATATTTAAATCAGTTCATGTGAGTACAGTGGTTCAATATTAATATTATAAAGCGACAAGAATATTTTTGGTGCGTCAAAAACAAAACAAAATAACGACTTATAAAGTAATGGCCGATTTCAAAACACTGCTTCAGGAAGCATCGCAGCATAATGAATCAGCGTTTCGAATCTGCTGTTCGGAGCGCCAAAGTCACGTGATTTCAGCAGTTTGGCAGTTTGACACGCGGTCCGAATCATGATTCAATACGCTGATTCATTATGCTCCGAAGCTTCCTGAATTAGTGTTTTGAAATCGGCCATCACTAAATAAGACATTATTTTGTTTTTTTGGGGCACCAAAAATATTCTCGTCACTTTATAATATTAATATTGAACCACTGTATTCACATGAACTGATTTAAATATGTTTTTAGTACCTTTATGGATCTTGAGAGAGGAAATGTCATTGCTCCATATGTAGGCCTCACGGAGCCATCGGATTTCAACTAAAATATCTTAATTTGTGTTCTGAAGATTAACGAAGGTCTTACGGGTGTGGAACGGCATGAGGGTAAGTAATAAATGACAGAATTTTCATTTTGAGGTGAACTAACCCTTTAATTTAGCAGATGCTTTAATCCAAAACACTTACAGATGAGGAATACAATAAGCAATTAATCTTAAACAGGCAATAAACACGTGAAGTGCTAATACAAAGTTTCATTCGGACATTGCAAAGATTAAAGGGGTCTGACCTCTTTAATTAAACCTCAGATCCCTTTAAATATATATGAAACTGTTCTTTTAAAAAGATCATTTATTGTAATTTAAATTTAATAATGTTTATGTATAATAATTTATTAAATAATGTTTCGGTGTTTATTTAAAATACATATTTTTATTTATTTAAAATAATTATTTTAAGTTATTTTAAATATTACATAGGCCTATATACAGGTGTGTAAAAAATGCCCTAAAATACCTAAAATAGTTATTGAAATACATTATAATAAATATATTATAATTTGATCATTATTTCTCAT
>RJVU01015592.1:4404489-4418827 GCA_003731715.1 Anabarilius grahami | reverse complement strand
TATATACATTTAAATATAGTTTTAAATATATACTTTTATTATATAGGCCTAAACACTTTCCCTCAACAGTTTTGAACAGTTATTGAAATATATTTATTTATTTATTATTAATTGTTTTAATTTCTTATTTAAAATACATTTAAATTATTTATTCAAAATAATTATTTTAATTATTATATATGCCTATATACCCTAAAATATTCTTTGGCATAATTTTTCAATTTCTCTCAAAAGTATTTCTGCATACAGTATGTAAGGTCCCCAAAAGGGAAGGAGGGAAAAAAGGTGAGGTACCAGCGTCAGCCTGAACACCACGAAATCATAAATAATGCACAAAAAGTTTAGAAAGGTATAACCTCGGCCATGTTAAAATTAACATTAAATAAATGCACAAAGAGCACAAGGGTCTAATATGATTTTCTTCCAGCGAGATGTATTCCTCCCTTTCCAATTATTCCTGCTATTTGATTTATTGATATGGGGTTGAACTACAATTTTTCTGAATTCCTCCGGAGGGCAAAAGATCCTACTGGCCATCAGATTAAAATATGGAGAGGAGATTGGGGATAAAGCAATGTGTGTATTGCAAGATGGAAATCTAATCCCGTGCTGAGACAGTGTATGGCACAGCAGTATCACAGACTTAGAGCTGAGATGAGTTCAGAAGACTGCGGCTTCTTCTGTCTGGGAACAGGAGAATGAGGTGTACTTGGATGTGCCTGCAGAGACAACAGTGAAACACGGCGAGAATGAGCCTACACATGGTGCACTGCACTATATGAAGTACTGATACTTATACAGAGAGTCTCAAATACATTTGGTAAAGGAGAAAATGTTGTCAAGAGCACCCAAGCAACCATGACTAAATGTGAGTGATAGCTAGGCCAGGCAGTAACTATTGTTCTAAATTGTTGCAAGGGTGTTGCTAGGCGGTTGCTGGTGGTGTAGCTAAGCAATTGCTAACCGTATCTATGTAATTAAACTTTTAGACAAGGTTTTGTGAACAATCAAAGTTTGTCTTGACCAACTTTACTTTTCTAGTTAAATCTATTCAGTCAGTTTTTCACCAACAGTGATTTTGCAGCAACATCTCCTGCTGTTTTAGCAATGAACATTTGAAAAATTTATGTCCAGTTTGTGGGCATTTATGTACTCTGAATTTAATATGGCTCATGCAGATCTTAAGTTGACTGCTGCTTTTATGAAGTGAAATGAAATAATTTCTTTGTGATTCAGCCTTGACTTTAGTCCTAAATATGCCTGTGGGCTGTCCGGCGAGGAAACATTCCTTCTCTATTTTCTCGCTTTTATTATTATTTTACTGGTGCTCTGTGAACGTGATTTTACCAATTAGAACTTATTCCTCGATCAACATCTTTGTTGATCCTGGAGCAACATTCCAATCAACCAATCAGATTTGAGGTATGGGTTTACAGTGGATGTCAAGTTTAGGCTTACAACAAGGGTTAGGGGCTTCTACACCTTTCTTTTTTACATATTATTTCCCTCTGATTTTAGAGATAAACTGTGGGTAGGGTTAGGTTTAGGGGTAAGGATGAAAATTATCCCATAATTTACTCACCCTCAAGCCATCCTAGGTGTATATGACTTTCTTCTTTCAGCCAAACACAATTCGAGTTATATTAAAAACTATTCTGGCTCTTCCAAGCTATATAATGGGAGTGAATAGTAACCGATATTTTGAAGCCCAAAAAGCACATCCATCCATCATAAAAGTAATCCATACAGCTTCAGTAGGTTAATAAAGGCCTTCTGAAGCAAAGCAATGCATTTTTGTAAGAAAAATATCCATATTTATAACTTAGACTCTAATTACTAGCTTCCGGTAACGTCTGTCCACGCGTTCACGAGAGAGTTGATTTCCGGCGTATGAAGTAGGATGTAGGAGTAGCATAAGCTTAGGTGAGAGTTTACGCCTCTTTCGGTACAAACAAATACGGCTGGGCAACAAACTCAAGCTCCTCTGACATTTCTCTTTAAAAATTCTCATTTTAGACTTCTTATTCGTGACCGGTGTTTTGTTTTGCTCCATTCTCTGTGCTTTTGCGTTCGTCAATACATCATGCGTCAGGTCAAAGTTCGCTCTTATAGATATTTTTCCTACAAAAATCCATTGCTTCACTTCAGAAGGCCTTTATCAAAGGTGCAATATGTAATAATTTTGCAGTAAAATATCCAAAAACCACTAGGCCTGTGTTAAATATTTTGTTCACTTGAGTACTTACAACATGCCAAATGTTTGCAACTATTTGTAAATCGTGAGAAAATTGCAATTTTAACCAAGGCTCCGGGACGTGTGAGGAGACGCCTGCGTCATACCCGGTTTCCGGTTTTATTTTGTAGAAACCATGGAAACACCAAAGACACTTTAATATTTACATGTTTTAATAGACAAGGGAACAACTGTTTTGATATATTTATAGACAGAAAACTAATTGTTGTTATATAGCTCAACACGTTTAGTCTTATTGTTTAAATCTAATTTTCTTGATTTTTTGCGAGTACCATGCTTTACCATGCCTCAGAGAAAAACACTGTTTTGTCAAGTAGCTAACAAAGCATAATCAGATGCAGCTTTATTTTTAGTAACAGTAATACAGAATTTTCTCCATCATACAATACGTTTTAAAATGAATTGCATGCCATTCATCAATTTATCATTTAATATGATATTCTAAAATCGAGCTAGCTTACTGCAGTGTGTAACAAGTGTCTCACAGCAGCCGCCGAGCGAACGCCGAGTAACGTTATAACAGCATTTTCAACAAACTCAAATGTATCTAATATGATAAACAGAGCTGTGTTACCTCATAATCATGAGAAAAGCGGAAGCGGCGCCGGCGACTGTGGCATAATAAAAGTTCTGCTGCTCGCAGCGTGTGTTGCGCAATCGCTCCAGCGGCCTCGTTCAGCTCCCACAACACTCGGCCCTGCTCTGCTTCATATTACAGTAACATTAATAATCGCATCCATGAACATGATTTCTTCCCGAGTCCTATCCCAATTCTTTTCCACCGGCCGTTGAGGTGAAGACCACATGTCCCAAGATTCCGTGCTCAAACTTGCCGTCATCAAGCTACGCCTTTGTTTTGAATAGGCCTCTAGCGACCTCTAGCGGACAGAAAATCTTACATAGTGCACCTTTAATGCCCTGGAGCTGGAACTCCAACTGTGTTTGACTGAAAGAAGAAAGTCATATACACCTTAGATGGTTTGAGGGTGAGTAAATTATGGGATAATTTTCATTTTTGGGTGAACTAACCCTTTGAAAGATAGATCTGTTACTATACTCCGCTTGTTGAAGGTGGTAGAAAAAGCATTTTCAGATATGCTTTCATTAAATTTCCACAACTACATCCCTGATCACCTCTCTTAGGTGTTGGCATAAAGTACCACATTTTATTTTATTTTATTTCATTTCAATTATATTTTCTTTTTAATTATATTTTAAAAAGTGTATTATTCAGTAATTTAATGGCAGCGACATGATCTGATTGTAAGATATTCTTGTTGCACTGTGTGTGCTTGCTTTGGCCCCATTATAGAGAATTATTTGGGAGTCTTTTTCGTGTCCAAATATATCACAGCGTTTTGTTCTGCTGATCTGTTTTATTGACAAGTTTAACTCATATAGATTTGACTTGTTTTTGACTTTACTACTTAATGTACTTTAGTTCTTTAAAATGTTGTGCTCCAAAGAAAATTACAGCAATAACATCACCCCATTCCATTTACTGCAGACAGGAGGCCAGAAAAATGAGAATCTCGGCCCTGCCTGCAGGCAAGCAGCAGATACTCTGTCATTCCTCTATCAAGAACATCATTAGATATGTTTCACACAACAGAATAAATCCCTGCTGAGAGAAAGAAGCCTGCTGGTAGGGGAGAGAGAACTAAAATGTGGGTCTTGAAGAGATCCATTTTGATCCATGGGGGTGAACAGTCTCAACAGAAAGCACAAACAAAGAACAAAAAAGATCTGAACATCAAAGTTTGCATTGTGTGTATATGTGTGTGTGTAAGCAAGTACATGTCTGTGTCTTTTGTCTTTCTATTTTCTTTCTGGGCTGTAAGACTCACCTTTTGTGTTTTGTTTGTTTTATTTCTTAAAACAGCCGAGGAAGTAAAGGAAAAAGAAGCAGAGAAACCTGTGGCAGAGGCTGAAAAAGAAGGTCGGTACACAGTTACAATAAAAGTGCTGCTATTTACTTTAAATGGAGAAACATTGTATTATGTATATCAGGGCTTGTGTATTATAAGGGGCAAGTGAAAGAGAAATGTACTTGCCCGACCGGACATAGCCTGATTAAAACGTCAATAACAAAATAACTAGGGAATCACCAAAACGCCAGAATGACTGTGATTTTATTACATTTAGTGTAAAAGAAACTCTCAGTTAATTAACATACTACGGTAAAAATTTAAAATGGAGTTTTTATATTTATAACACGTGATACATTTAAGCAACATCACACGCTGTCTTCCAGAATACCATCACGATTGAAAATGAGACATTTCATACATACAGTTCAATAAACAAGTACTTAATATTAAGTCACTTACATTTTAGATGCAATATTGACTGTTTTTGTTCTATTTCAGCAGCGGAAACAGTTCAAAACAACGATCACAGCAGAACCAGCATATAGTCTATTTCACATCAACAGTGAGCCGTGTTTTTGATTCAGCGTTTTGAACGAATCGGTTGATTGAATGACTCAATGACTCACTTATTAAGACGGTCACTTGCCGCCACCTAATGGCAGTTTAGTTTAAAAGTATCATTTTTCACCCAACATTTTTTATTTGTATTTTCAAAATATATTTTATAATCTAATAATATTATTTAATGCAGTTGTATTTTTTTCAGTGTAAATTATTTAATTTGATTGGTAAAATTCTAATTGAATTTAATGATAAAATGTAAGAATTTAAAATGAATCATAAATTTAATTAGATTAAAGAAAAAATGCCCTCGAGGAAAATATCACAAATATGCATATTTAAATATGTCAAATCTGCAATACTCTGAAAGAATTATATTTCTAAATTATATTGACATTTTTTCCAAAAAATCAAATTTTTTCCAGAGAAACAACTTTTTTACTCGGTCAAGTGAATGACAAATTTACTTGTCCGAAGGACAAGCACATGACAAGGCTTAATGTCGAGCCCTGTGTATATATACATATACATATATATATATAACACCACCAAATGCAAGTAAAAATTGCCGTTGCCAAGTATATGAAACAGTGTCAATCGGCAATTGGCCGGTAACATTTTTATGAAATTTTATACAATGTTGTGAGAACGTAAACAAATGATTTTTTATTTTATATTTTTATTTTATTTTATTTATTTTAATTGTATTATTATTTAGTCAAGTAAACTCATTTGCTGAACCCTTTTTTACCTCCAGCTTGTTTGCACAGAAAATAATGACAGTGACTTTAAATACACATGGAGCAGCACTATACCAGCACAGATAGTGCCTAGTTACACTATATGAAGTTTCAATGGCAAATCAAAGTCATATGGATATGGTTATGACTTTCAATGCCCCTGCTGATCTTAATCAGTAAAGAGCAAATGTATTTTATTAGCTAATAAACTTCTGCACCAAAGGTCAGTGAGAAAACAAAGGAAGAAAGAATGCATGCTGTTTTAATAACACAGATCATGTACTCGGCTGCAGGGTTGACTGATATCAAAAATGGCATTAGCATTTTAGGTTAAAGACATTTTGAATGACACCTCGCTGTAATTCCCCGCGAGCATGTAAGCAACACAATCAAAACCGGCTTTTTGAATTTCAATATAATTATTATTCAGATAGACCTTCTTGGAGTTCTTGCAGCTGCTAAAAACATTTCCCTGCTTCTCAGCCAGTATCCTCATACATGCCTTTATTGTTAATCTCCGTTTGTCGGCGGGGTTGTCAACCTGTTTTTATTTTTAGCTGGCTTCCTTCTTGTTGTAATAATCCAATCTCTTTACTGATGAGGTGGCATTTAATCAAAAAATGTCACATTAATTCTGACAAATTTATGCAATCCAAACTTATAATGAAGGTGTCATATTTGTATCCTGTGATTTACTACCACCACTTTAAAAATTAATTTTAGTAATAACATTTTGATTTATGGACATAAAATCTGGCATTGGCCTCTGATGGCATAAGCATATTATGGGTTTTAAAGATAATGACATCAATATATTAAGCTGTAGAAGACATTTATCTCTGTGTTTAGCTGCCAATGTGATCTTTATCATCCTGTGTTGATTTAAACAAGGCTAATCTAATACATCTCTCATTAGACTGTCTTTTTTAACAGTTTCTCAATTTTTTTCATTTTCATATTTAATGGATTTTTTTGCGATTGATTTGGTTATGGCATTGACAAGTCTGCCTGTGCTAGCTAAAAAAAAACAAAAAACACATAACGTCACAGCCGATGTTCCAAAGACGGAAATGAAATGAATCACTGTAGTCTATAATGACACTCAATATTTTGCATTTGTTTGTATCCAGAAAAACAAAAAGAGCCCTCTACCTGTCCTTGTATGCATTCAGCAATACATAAAGAGTCTCAAAAAGCCCAAGACACTAAACCAAAGGAAGAAAAAGGTATTTGGTATTGACTTGCAAGGTCAATATCATGCATGTTGTTTTAAAACATTTTTTTTTTTTTAAAAAGCCTGGGCATATTTTCAATTTTCTGCATAACAGAGCCATTCTATATCAAATCACTCTGGCCATGTCTAAAGCATAGATCTAGTCCGAGACATACCAGTATGTTTGTGGATTCTGTTCTAACAAATATTGTGAGCTTTTCATGCAAAAACGACTGACCAAGAGGTATTTTGTATTTTGCACATGGTATTCTAAAATAATCATTGATTGGTGAATGATGTGTACCTAAGAGCGTATTTGCATCAGTAGGCGGTGGGCGTACTGTGAATTTATGAAGATAACATATGCACGCACATGTACACAGGAAAAATCATTGTAAATGATGCCTATGAGCTAAAAATATGCATGACATGGACCATGGGTCATTTCTGTATCAGCAGATACAGAAAATCATATTTGAATTGATTTATTAACTATATAGATTAGATGTATTTGCTCTTACTGACCCTTACTGTAAACTCATATCATACTGCTTTCTACTAAATCCTATTTATTTTACAATACAATTTAATTGTATACTCACAGGATGGTGCAGTAAATAACAGGCTGTGCTCCAAGATTACATTTTGTAATAACCATGTCTGAAATTTCTAGACCACATTTTGGGCACTAATATGCAAAGCCATCTTATGGTTTGTATTGTTATATAAGCTCTCTGTATGTGGAAGACATTTCTCTTATATTATGTAGTAAGCAGAAAAATGTGTTCACTCAGAGTCGCCATCTAGTGGAATAACAAATTAAACATCTACATTACTTGTAACTCATTTTCCTGTTTCTCCTTTTTTCCTCCAGCTGAACCTGATAAAGTGAAGAAAAGAGGTACTTTTATTCCAGAAAAGACTTTGAATGCAGCTATTATAAATGCTTGTAATACATTTACTGATCACAGCAAGAAGTTAATAATAGATACTTTTAAAGTATGTTTTCTTTGAGTAGCCAGGATTATGATTGGCCTTGATAGTATAGCTTTAAATAAAATACATTAGAATAAAACAGCAACTTAAAGTAGAATTAATTAGCTTTTAACAGACATTTTTATAACAGTTATATAAACATAAATGAATATCAGATACTGTAACTTGTATTGTAGATACAGTATGGTCTGTTAGTTTGTCTATTTTTGCTCATCTAAGCTTTCAAAGCATTTAAATGATTGAAAACTTGTGATCTCCTTTATAAGACTTAGTTAGATTTGTTACCTGAATTCAAATTGAATGAATAAAATAAACTTAAAATCTTTAAGCTGTGTTTACTCTAATGATTGACTAAACCAACACTAAAATATTAGTGAATTTAACTCAATTCATATGAGTTTACAGTACTCATACTTATTGGTTTTAAAACTTAAACGGTTTCCTCAAATGGTTTGAGTTACCATAACTTATCGGGTTTTACAGTGTAGTAATCTGTTTTAGAGGACATCACTGAGAATCTTATATCAGTAAAATAGCTGTATTTTTTCTCTCTTCCAACAGCTTTGACAAACACAATAGTGCCCCCTGGTGCATATCTGTTCATCTAGATTTTTTTTAATCAAAACCCTAACACTTCAGGATTCTTGACAGAGTATTTAGCTCTAGTGATAATTTTTAGAAGAGTATAATATATTGCAATATTAAACATGGCTACTGATCAATCTGGTAAATCCTTTTTTTTTTTTTTACAAGAACAAAGTTTAGGACAGTATGAGTGATTTAGACATCATGAAGTGACTTGTTGCTGCACACAGTTTTAAACTCTCTCTCTCTCTCTAAACAAAGCAGTCTGGCCTGATTCATGTCTGACTGTTTTTCATTTCACAGCTAAAAGAGTCAGCCTTGAGCGCAGAAGTATGTGATGAATTGTTTTGTTTGAGTTTGATTTCTACAGCAAACTGCTTGCTTTAGCAGAACAGCTCAACAAAGCTTGTGCAAAACTAATGAAGTAGTTAGACTAATATATTGATTAAACATATTTATGTATGCTTGAAAAGATCAATTTGTTCTGTTATGTTAGCAAAATGGTTAAAAGAGCTGATCAATAAGGCAATAAAATATTAAAAAGCAGAGCCAACAGCATTATGGGACATTTCAATTTTTCATGTTAAAATGTATTTATTCATAAAATTCAAATTCAATACATTTCCATTTAAATATCCTTTATGGTGCTTTTGAAGCAATGTTACAGCAAACATTGTAAAGACATTGTGAAATAGGGAAAGTTTGAAAATTAATTTTAAACTGAGCAAATTTGTGGCAACACATTTGGAGATACAGATATGTGTTTTGATCTGGAAGCTTATGTTTTGTTGTTTAATGTGTTTTTCCTTACCAGAAGCTGAGACCAAGAGAAAGGAGCCCTTGCTTAAACAGAAAAAAGGTGCAGTATATGAGCTCAAATCAAAATAATAAAAGAGCACAGCTATATTCAATATAGACGTGGGATTTGTTTGTGGAAGAATATTGCAGTTTTTATTTCACCTCCTCACTAATATTTGCTCATCAGAAAAAGAGGCTCCAAGAACAAGACTAGAGAAAGCAAAGAAAGGTACACAACGAGCACAATGTGTTCCTGCTGTTTTATCATCATGCACTGAAAGATGTGTTTCAAATGATTTGTTATAATAGCCATGAATATTTCAGACTTGACGTAATATTTGTTCTCTGGTCCACAGCTCCAAAAGTAAAGGCAGTGGCTGCCAACATACTCAAAAAGAGAAGTAAGCACACGTGATCTGATCATACTTATTTAAAGCGATTGTTCATCTTTAAATAAAAGGTCTGTCATTTTATAGTCACCCTTATGTTGTGTGACTTTCTCCCTCCCATGGAACACAAAATATTTTGCTGTCGAGCCCCAAAAATGACAAAAAAAAGCACGTGGTCCATATAACGTTTGAGCTATATTCCAAGTTTTTTGAAAATTTAAATACTGACATATTCAAATCACACAAATGAGATATACATTTGAGAATAAGATTTTGAGTGACAAACAACTTGATTTAAGAACAAATGCATAAATGCTTTAAGTCATTTCTGGAGATTGACATGCCATAGGGCCTGTTACACCAGCTGTGCACAAATTATAATCTATTTTTGACATAAAGGGGCACTTATGCTGCCTTCACATGCTGTCAGAAATGTCCTACATTTCACTTCTGAAGTTGTGATTACAAGCTCATCGCATAAAAGTGCTTTGTTGTCAGAAAAAACAGGAATCATGGAGGACACCAAGTTTATTCTTGCCTATTTTTTGGGAAAATCCTATTTAAGCCAAAGTGAAATTTAGCGTTCCATTAATTGACAACCATATAAACATTCACCATGCTATCTGTCTAGTCAGCTTGCAGACAATTCTGGAATTTCGGTCTTATACAGACTATTTTTACTCTGTATAAAACATACAATATGTGCTTCAAATGACTTTTCATATATGTAAATATGCGTTACTTTAACGAGAAGACAATGTGATGTAACGGATGTGGAAAAAACTAATAAAGAATACCAGTCACAGCAGCAAGTGTTCTCCTCTCCGCCATGTTTAAAGGGGAAATATCATGGAAATCTGACTTTTTCCATGTTTAAGTGCTATAATCGGGTCCCTGGTGCATCTACCAACCCAGAAAATGTGAAAAAGGACAACCTAGTAACTTTGTTATGGCAAGCCTTTCTCTGCAAGCATTTTAAAAAAGATGCTGCTCAGATTTCGCTTCCCTAGTGACGTAGGAAGGGGATCTTATTATATTACCGCCCCTTAATCTGCACGTTTCCATCGACGGCTCTTTTTTTTTTTTTTTTGCAAGCAAAAACGCTGTACCAGTTTTAACGCCATAGCAAATGTTTGAGCGAAGCATGCTAACTGTTCTGTCATTGGCTGCACAGATGAGCACAGAACACTATTTAGAGTCTCCTTAGCTTGGATAGCCTGCAAGCTGACCCTGGCAAGCTCGATTGCTAAAAAAGAGGCGTTTCTGTCCGAGCGATATTTTGGAAAAAATATTAGACCATTCACAGCATTTGATAGCAATCATAAACGTTAGCCTGGTGTGTATGGCTCTGTTTGGCGAACAAGTACGCTATGTATAGTGAGTGTCCATACGGTTTTTGCACAAAAGGTTAACATGACGGCACATGCTAGTCGATTAGTTGAATCAACTCCACAGCAACTACAAATACATTTATCTACTTACCATTCAGAAACGTCCAGTTGCATTCTAAAAGTTGTAACTTCTTTCAGAGTCTCTCCATCAGTGTCCGACTCCGGTTTGAACAATGTAAGGCTGAACAACGTTACTGACAATTGTCATTTTGGCTGCGTGAGATTCTCCAGCTTTGTTGTTGTTGAGCAACCGCAGCGTGAGCTGTTAAAGCTCCGCCCTCTTTTGGAAAGCGGGTCGGGGGCAGCAGCTCATTTGCATTTAAAGGGACACACACAAAAACGGCGTGTTTTTGCTCACACCCAAATAGGGGCATATTTGACAAGCTATAATAAATGATCTGTGGTGTATTTTGAGCTGAAACTTCACAGACACATTCTGGGGACACCAGAGACTTATATTACATCTTGTGAAAAGGTGCATAATAGGTCCCCTTTAAAGTTTATGGCCCGCCCAACTCAGGAACTTGGGTATCAAAATGATCCCAGACTAATGCGACTTGAGCTGATGACCATGTCCAATTTTTACCTAGGAAACTCATATTTCCGATAATTCTGATAGCACGTGAATGCAACATAAATTACAATTTATGCACCACTTAATCCCCCAGTTTCACAACAAAAAATGTATGTTTGAGCTGTTTTAACTGAAAGCAACTTGCACTGACATATCTTAAAATATGTCCCCGCCATTGTTTTATCTCAAGATGCACACGCATACCGTAATGTTTTTTTCCAAGGCACATTTATAAAAGCTACTAAAATGTCCTAATAGAACTAAGGCCTAATCCTGGCTTAATCTAAGCCCTGTCTGTGAAATATTTTTTGCATTGCACCATTAAACTTAGTTGAAACGCAACTCCAACCAGGAGTAATGGTTGAAATAAAATAGCAGTGACTGATTTACATCAATAAGCTCTTGTTTTACCTGACAGACTTTGAATCCTTTAGACAAATATGATAATGTTGACATTTACACTCGTTTAGAGAGAACATTATCTGAATAAATTACTTTGTTAGCAGTTCTTCAAATCAAACCCATCCTACATAGTGCATCGGTCCGTGTTGTGCATGCCAAATAAAATCAGTAATAAAAATTAAATGTCATTTCTTATGTTATCAGTATTTATTTGTTGATCCTTATTCATTTCTGAATACAGTGTCTGAATGTTAAAATATAAGACCTATTGTGTTATTCATGATAAAATGTTATTCATGGAAAGTTATTTTTACCAATAGTTACCTGAGGCAACATTTAGAATGAAGGATAAACTGAAATTCACTGCATTTCAACACAACTTCTGCTCACATATTTGAAGGCTCCTATTGGGATATTGAGGGTAAATGTCATATTTTGCGACTATGCTGGTGCATTCACGCCCTGTCGTAATTCCCGTAATTACGAAATTTCAACTTGTACAGTGTTCACGTCCTCTTAGAGCATGTAATTACAACTTTTAAGCTGGGAATTTACTGAGAGCTCCAAGTTGTACCACATGACCGCTGTACCACCTGACCAGAATGAATCTGCAGTGGCCAGTCAGATGGTACAGCAGTCATGTGGTTCAAGTCAAAACTCTCAGAAAAGTCTGAGTTTACAAGTTGTAATTGGCAGTTTTACAAGGAAATGAACCCTATTTACATGTCGGAGTCTCATAATTATGGTAATTACCACACCTTTACGGAGAGCTTACGACCTAGCTACGTTCTATAGTGTAGTCGAATAAAGTACAGAGTTAGTTACAAAATAGCTATAAACCTCTAATGTGGACTTTACATTCCAATTTAAGTACCAACTTACAAATGGTTGGTGCGACCCTACTGGGTCACCATTTATTTTCATTGTATGGAAAAGAGCAGCATGAACATCCTGCTTAACATTTTCATTTGTGTTCTACAAAAGAAAGAAAATCATACAGGTTTCGAACAACATGAGGATGAGTAAATGACAGATTTTTCATTTTTGGGTGATCTCTTTTAAGTTGATGGCAAATGTTAAAATTCCATTTGATCCAAAGATATCACAGCATGCTTTCCCTTCTAATAACAGGATCTAGAGCCTCAAGAGACGTGGAAGTGTCAGCTGCTCCAGCTCCGATAGAGGAGCGTGAGTGCAACTCATTGTGACTTTTTAATATTACATTGTGTCACGTAATGCAAAAAGACAGCAGCAATAACATGCAATCTATAGTCAGTCTGTTGTAACTCTCTGTTATGAATTTTTCTTTTCACAACGCCTTAAAACAGTTCCTATGTGCCGACCAACACCTGTGTACTGCCCAGCGCCCCCTGGCTGGTATGGTGAGTATTGCAGTCACCTATAATTACTGTAACTTAATGTACTTTAACATAAAACACCTTTAAACATCATTTGAACATCTTTTAATACCCTGAAATTCCTTTATCTTACAGTGCATCATATCGTTACAAGTAGCCCATTACCACCATCGGCTATTCCAGGTATTCAAAACTATATTAATTCAAAAATCATTGACATCTGTTTTTTTCTGAATAAATTATGTGGCTGTCAATGTCAAAAAAAGAGAAAAGAAATGTCTGTCGGTTTCAGTATGTTTTTGACCTTACTGAAGGTGTCTAAAGAATTAATATATCACTGCACTACAAGCTTTTTTAACATTACAGTTTTCAATGTGTTTTTCAGAATCAGAAGTTCCTATTTTAACGACTCATCAAGCTCCTACTGTAATGAAAGGTGCTGATCTCATAATATATCTGAATTTTAATTCTATATATTTGCCATTTGTCTTTTTTTTTTTAATTTTATCTGATTTAATGTTTCATTTGCTTAAGAACCGGAAGCTACTCAGCCAAAGCCAAAAAAAGCCACTCAAAAAAAAGGTAGTAATTTGTCTTGATTTAGTGCCTGTAGTAAGGATGCACTATTTTTGTCTAGTCACATTAACATGTAAACAGACCTGAAGCAAGTAATAACCTCTGACCTCTAATTTCAGAACCAGCTGCACCAAAAGAAAAAGCCAAAGCAACTCCTGCGAAGAAGGGTGAGAACTAGTTTAAAATGAAAGGCAGTATCTTTGTCTATCTATCTATCTATCTATCTATCTATCTATCTATCTATCTATCTATCTATCTATCTATCTATCTATCTATCTATCTATCTATCTATCTATCTACCTGTCTATCTCTGAATCTGTGCATTTATGTGTTCAAGAGCCCACAGTTACTAAAGACAAAGTAAAACCTTCAGTGGCAAAGAAAGGTAAGGACAATAGAAAAATGATGGCCAAGTTTTAATTTTAGATCTATTTTCATACTAAGTAAATCAATTTTTATGACTTAGAGCGAGCAGCTGTGAAGGAGAAGCCAAGGACAGGTAATTATGGTTCAGGAACTGACTTACAGTAGCAGTAGTTTTATATTAATGAGCAATAGCTAATAATTTCCTCTTTTACAGAGCGAGTGATCACTAAAGAAAAGGCAAAACCTACCTCTACTAAGAAAGGT
>RJVU01015592.1:4389985-4404367 GCA_003731715.1 Anabarilius grahami | reverse complement strand
TTATCCAGTTTTTAATTATTCCATTATTAAAAAATAAATAAAATAATGAATTTACCTGTGCAAAACAGATGCTTTATTAATTAAATGGAGAATAAATAGAGTTGTCAGGCTATCTTGAAAACAATTATTACCACCAATCTGGTTGTTAGGCATCCAGGAATCATGAATCCTAAATGTTTATTCTACATCCTTTTCTTACTAGAGCCAGCAGTAACAAAGAAGGCAAAAGTAACAACAACCAAATACAAAGGTAACCTCACATACGGCACATCTGATTATACATACAATACAAACATAAACACACTTTTCATACTCAGAAGCTTAATGTAATGAAAGAAAGAAGAAGTCTTAATCCTTGTATTATTCTCTTGTACTAGTTCCTTTAATACTCCCAGAAAGAGGTTTAACTGTGTCATAAAATTGATGTTTAGAAATTGGTTACAGTTATAAATATTTCACACTGGATGATATTTGTCTCGCTGCAGGTGCCTGTTAGCTGCCCTGTGGCAATGTCAACATTTTATTTTCTGCCCAGTTGTTTTTTTAAGTGTTGGACAGAACCTCAGAGTTTTGCTGAGAGTAAATGTAATGGTCCCTGCTTCTTGTTTTACCTTTAGTTGAATTCTGTATTGCTCCTCCTACTTTTGAATCTCACCATTTTGCTCACTATCTACTAGATTTGGGCTCATGGAAAGAGATTTGTTGTGTAACACATTTTTGCCATTTCGTTTTATCTGATGCCACAAAATCCCTGCAGTCATGCATGTAAATTATAAAAGCCATTCTTTTGAATCAATGTGTCTTTACACTGCAAAACAATGATTTTCTTACTCAGTATTTTTTGTTTTCCAGTACAAATAGCTTAAAACAAGAAAAAAAAAATACCAATAGGGTAAGAGAAAAATTATATTATATATTGTTATTAATTTGTTGTTAATAAATTATTAATTTTTCTGTCCCCATTGGCAGATTTTTGCTTGTTTTAAGCAAAAACATGCTTAATTTTGATAGATTTATTTCAGAAAAGGAGACTTTATTTTCTGTCATTTTGCTTCTCAAGTAAATGAATCTTGATTTAAGAATATTTAGATATTTGTACTGGAAAATAAGACAAAAGAAAATCAGTTTTTGCAGTTTAACGTGAAGTACGGATATTGATAAATATTACTATTTTCATACTACATCCTATAAATCTATACTCTATTTTTGTGTGTGTCTCTACTTGGAAAGAAGAGAAAGCTGTAAAGCAAGTGAAGCCCACTGCAGAGGGTAAGTTATTTTATTGTAAAGTATTAGGTGGTGCTTCCTTAAAACTTAAAACAAAACAAAAAAAAAAACCTTTTACTTTTGCTCATATTTAACCCTTTAATACCACATATTAAACTATTAAACTCATCCAACACTGTTGACCTACAAGATTACCTACCTGTTTTTATGAAATTTGTTTATAAATGTAATTCTGTCATGACAACTCTCTGAAGAGTGCTGCACTGCTAAGGCAATGCTACCAAAGTACTACTGATACAGCAGGAACCAATCAGCTGTGCCCTATAACGCCAATTTCCCAAATTTCAATCAATAATCCCGCAAAGAACATCTACATTTAATGAATGATTTTGTTCATCTTGAGAGATAGGTGACTACATTTTAGATTGATAATGAACTGTTATTATTATGTGCAAAGCTTATTGACTTCTTGACGGGAAGCCAGTATACAATATTTATGTGCTTTGAACTTCCTTAGTACATTGATGTCCTGTAAGGACTAACACATCAAATACTGCAAGAGCTAGCAATTCCTGTTCACTGCAATTGACAAGCAAGACTAAAAGTGAAAGTGATATAACAGAGATACTTAAAATTGTTTTTACTGCAAAAATCAATCAATCAATTTGCTTAAATTAAAAATGTAAGTGTAAATGCTGCCTTATATGTGACAATGTACTATAGAGTTGGATTTTTTCAGTGTTGTGTTATATACTGTATAGCATCAGTGTAATTTGTTTGATTATTGTTTGAACATTAGTAAAGAAGAAGGGCACATCAACACCAAAAGCCAAAAAAGCCATTAAAGAAGAAGTTGTGGGTAAGTTTTAATGACTGTTTTTAACGTTGCATTATAAAAAGCCCAAAAAGACATTTCTGTATCTTTGAATTTCCCCTCAGGAAAGAGAGACAAAAACTGATTTTCATGGCTCACAAGCCTAAAACTGGATCCATAGAAGGTTTATGTAGAGTTCTATTCCTGTCTTCTATCAGGATGAAATAGATATGCATGACAAAATATTGAGGAATTGTTTTTATATTAATTTCCCAATGGATGCTTTGTGTTGTGAACACCAGTACATGTTTTATTTGCTTTTGTAAAAGCGCACAGAACTTACAGCATAGATGATTGTAAGATGGATCAAGAAAAAACAAGCTGGCACAAGAAAATGGGATCTGTCAAGTAATATAACTTCAGATTAAGTCATGACAGAATTTCTCTATTTTCATGACAGGAAGTGTACCATTCATGTTCTGCTCCATGACTACTGTATGTAATCACATAACTGAGCATGTTTTCCTGACACATCAAGAATAGAAATAACTCTTATTTTAAACTTGATTAAAGGACTTATGATTGTGTCACATTCACTTATTGTGCAAATGAAAAAGAAAATAGATAATGTGATGAGCATTATTTTTTTTTACCTTCAGGAACACCTGTTCCAGCTGGGAAGAAAACATCTGAAGAAACCCGAGGTATGAAGCAGACTATAGCTCTGTTTCAAAAACTACTGTGCTGCTGACTATATAGACAGCATTTAAAAGGGATAAGTCAACCCAAATTTAAAATCCTGTCATTATTTATTCACCCTCATGTCATCTAAGTTGAACTCAAGAAGTTGATCAGCCATTTAATTTAAAAAAATCTGATTTAAAAGAATGATTTCTACAGTTCACTCATAAATTTGTGATTTTTTGTCATTATATTATTTTCTATTATGTTATTTCTTAATTCCACAACACATGGATGAGTTAATACTGAAAATGGGTGTTCATTTTACACAAACATTCACTTTAAAAATTAAAAATGTCATCACATTTCTGTCTTCAGAGAAACCAGCTGAAGCACCAGCACCAGCAAGTAAGTTCAGAGGTTTTCTGACATCCGTGAAGTGTGGTGTGAAGCTTGAGATTAAATTTTTCCTTTGTGCTTCATATAGCGCTGTACATAATCATTCATAATTCAAAAGCAATTATCAAATGCATGCATTTGTGTAAGCAGTTTGAAACATCTGCAGACTATACGTTTAGAAATGCTTTGTTCAGCATCCATAGTGATCATGCATACCTGCATATTGTAGAACTTGGGAGAACTTCAAAAATTTCCAGGCGACACTGAGGTACAATTCCTTATTCACCGGATGTATTAACATCACAGTTTCAAAAACTGAGCCGCAATAATTCACTGGAAAACAATGAACCACATTGTCATTATTCTAGGTTATGGTTCCCACTTAAACCAAAGAGATTAAACTATTTTTAAACAACATTAGTGAAATTACAAATGAAATGCAGCTATTAATACACTAATGCTGGTGGCTGGTTGGCCCTGTGTGAACTCCTAATGTCACTCTTCCACTGTAACTCCAGACTACTTTTTTTTAACTCAAATCACTTGACTTGTTTGTTAGAGACTCAAGGTCAAATTTACTAACCGTTGTGGCACTTTAGTGCATGTTATTTCAGTGTAAACCCTGGGTCTGAAAACCCTTGGTCACTGCAAAAAATAAATGAATCGGTATATTTGTCTTATTTTTTCTGTAAAAAATCGTTAAAGTCCCTCTGTAGTCATAATTGTATCCCTTAAAACTCATAATTGTTCACCAAAATGACAAATTTAAGTTTTTTTCCCTGTGAAGAAATTTCTTCATGCCTTAAAATACACTATATTGCCAAAAGCATTGGCACACCCCTCCAAATCAATGAATTCAGGTGTTCCAATCACTTCCATGGCCACAGGTGTATCAAATCAAGCACCTAGGCATGTAGACTGCTTCTACAAACATTTGTGAAAGAATGGGTCGCTCTCAGGAGCTCAGTGAATTCAAGCGTGGTACCGTGATAGGTTGCCACCTGTGCAATAAGTCCATTCGTGAAATTTCCTCACTACTAAATATTCCACGGTCAACTGTTAGTGATATCATAACAAAGTGGAAGCAATTGGGAACAACAGCAAATCAGCCATGAAGTGGTAGGCCACGTAAAATCACAGAGCGGGGTCGGCACATGCTGAGGCGCACAGTGAGCAGAATTCGCCAACTTTCTGCAGAGTCAATAGCTACAGACCGCCAAACTTTGTGTGGCCTTCAGATTATCAATGGCCGAGCAGCTGCATCCAAGCCTTACATCACCAAGTGCAATGCAAAGTGTCGGATGTAGTGGTGTAAAGCACGCTGCCACTGGACTCTAGAGCAGTGAAGACGTGTTCTCTGGACCAAGACATTTTGGATAATTTCATGCTCCCAACTTTGTGGGAACAGTTTGGGGATGGCCCCTTCCTGTTCCAACATGACTGCGCACCAGTGCACAAAGCAAGGTCCATAAAGACATGGATGAGCGAGTTTGGTGTGGAGGAACTTGACTGGCCTGCACAGAGTCCTGACCTCAACCCGATAGAACACCTTTGGAATGAATTAGAGCGGAGACTGTGAGCCAGACCTTCTTGCCAACATCACTGCCTGACCTCACAAATGCGCTTCTAGAAGAATGGTCAAAAATTCCCATAAACACACTCCTAAACCTTGTGGAAAGCCTTCCCAGAAGAGTTGAGGCTGTTATAGCTGCAAAGGGTGGTCCAACTCCATATTAAACCCTACGGATTAAGAATGGGATGTCATTAAAGTTCATGTGTACATAAAGGTAGGCGTCCCAAAACTTTTGGCAATATAGTGTAGCTTGAATGTAACTCTACACCCTTGCTGCATTACACAGATCTATGAATATGCCAATTAGCTCAGAGAGCTCAGAGATCCACTCAGTCAACTTACTGAGGTAAACGCTCCACAATGGTATCACTCTTTACAAAGTCGGACACAAAACAGGAACTAATACTAATAGCCTTTTGATTGACTATGTTATCAAACAGCTAATAATGTGTTGCTATTGTTACACAAACCATATTCCTGTTTACGAGTCGTACAGCTGCCTTCTAAAAAATCCTTAGAAACGCTTTGAACAACTCAGACATCAGTGGAGAAAGGCATATAGTTCATCATAACATCGTAATATACATCATACACCCCGCAATATATTGCTAAATCTACCCGATTTTTCATATCAACATGAAAAATACCAGTATAGCCTGGCTACACGGCATAGTTAATATATGCTAAAGCCCGCCGGCACATTGACGTGATTGGTTACAAGGTAGTTTGTGAGGTCAGAAACACCAGCGATTTCAAACTGTCTTTAGATCACGGCAGTTTTAAAGAGAAAATACTAAGCAATGGTGTTGACTTATGAATTTGCACATGGTTTGTATTAAAGCATATTAAAACACATATAAACATATAAACAACATTAAAAAACTTTTTTCACCGCACAGGGGGACTTTACGCATCCTTAAACCAAGATACATTTACTTAAAAAGCAACATTGTGCAAGATAAGACTTAAAATCTTGTTTTGAGGAGGTTGAGAATGAGGTATTTTATGGGAAAACAGCACAAAAATAGAGATCTTAGTGAATTTCCTCCTTAGTTTGTATGTCTATTACTGATTCCTTCTATATTTAATGTAACATGCTTTGGCAAATAGGACAAAATCACCTTAATTTAATACTTTATACAACGTAGATTGTTTCAAAACTAAACAGAGAAATAATCAATGATGGAAACAGAATTCAATTCAGCTGTAAGGCAGCTTTAAAATAGACAATAGTGTAATTTTTCAGCTGAAGTCAGTTCAGTGTTGATTTAGTTTTTATGAAACATGAAACAAAAGCGAATCAGCTATAAAGCAGCTCTGCAGAAAACAGTAATATCATCATCCAGCTCAATTCAGTTCTCATCCAATCAAATCAATAATATTACTGAATATTAATCCTCACAGTTTCACTGTGAATACCTGCAAATGCAGCATTTGTCATTTAAGTGGCACTTACTTGTGTCTACTCTTCAGATGACCATTTCTTAATGTTATAGTTCACTAAGGAATTCTCTTTAATATATGTATTATGTATATTATGTAATATATATATATATATTCTAATTTAATATAATATATAATGTGTTTCTCCTTGGGAAGTCTCTGAAATTTTAAGGATATGTAATCCCGCCAAGGTCTCAAGTGACTTTTTTTTAATTATTCACAAGCCTGGTTTTCATCCATTTAAAGTAACTTTTGAAGGTCGTCATTACTTTACAATTCAAATCTTCAACTCTACCTCAGAGGATGTTCTCAGATAGGGCATGTAAAAATGATTCCTCTGAGAGCTGAGCTTTGTCATGTCACCTTAAAGCAACCCTGAAAACTAAATGTCACATTAACAGATATTTATCCTTAACTGAATGTATTTGCCATGTCATTTAAAGATTTGCTACAGCAGCACTTCCTATTATATGCTGAGATGAGTAAAAAAATCTTTCAATTTCTCTCTCAAACAACTTTAATTAGAAGAGCTGAAGGTGGAGGAAAATGTCACAGAGGGCAAAAAGCCAGGTAAGTTAATCTAATTCCACACCATACATGCATTATAGTAGTTTTGCCAGTTTTAGACACTGTACATTATTATGTTACATTTCAATATGGAATTTTACATAGCATGTAACCTGTTGCCAGACAAACATCAAGCAGTAGAGATGCTTTACAATAACTGAATATCTTTCAGTTATTGCTTTATATTCTGTTTTTCAGTGTTGGGTGTAAAGCATTACTAAGTAATTAATTACTGTAATTAATTCCCTTGAAAAATATTTTTTCTGCACTTTAATTACAGTTACTTCTGATATAATTGCATTAAATACTTTATAGACTATAGAATAATTATATATAAAACAATAGGGGATTTAACATCAAAATTTAACATCTAATGTTAAAAAATTTGTTTTTAATGTAACCTTCTTCCTTTAAATTGGTCAGTTCAAAAATCATTTATGCAATTTTACATTATGTATTTGTAAGTGTTAAAATGTAGGTGTGTTTGTGTGTGTGTGTATGATTTATGACAACACAAATGTGTTTAAGGACATGGTTATTAAAACATAAACATGGTTTATGAGGACACTTCCTGTGTCCTTAAACAAAAAGACTTTAAAAAAACATACTAAACAGTGTTTTATTTTTTATTAAAAAATGGCAAAAGTTTTCTATGATGGGTAGGTTTAATATAAGGTAATATACAGTTTGTACAGTTAAAATAAAACATTACACTATGGAGAGTCCCTGTAAACCACATATGTGTGTTTAGAACGGTTCTGTGTTTTTATTTTATTTATGTTACTTTTTTTTTTCCGATACACCTGACATCAGAACTGAGAATCACTCGTTCTTTATATTACAGGCAAGATCCCGTACTTCCAATGTGTTTTAATGAGCACAAAATCCAGCCAATATCCACTGCGGCCCATGTCCCCTGCTATGAGTCCAGCTATTAACCCCACCCTGATGAGAGCCATGATGGAGCAGAGGGCCGCATTACTGCAGCAGAAAGCCCGCGCAGCTGGCCAGTAACGGGATGTAGTAAACAGTAAACTGCTTATAAACTGCTGTAAAAACATAGTGCTGCTGGGCTCTCAAGAGCTATCCACCTAAACTATCTCAGAGACTTAAAAAAAAATAACGAATGGAGGTCCCTGGTTTTTCAACGCACGCTCTCCATTCCTCCATAAGTGGCTTTTGAATCTGATCACAGTTTCACAATTTTGACAAAAATGAATATGCAATTACTTCAAAGAAATATAAATAAATTATAATGTACATTTTAAAAAATTTATTTAATGAATAAGCGCCTGTCAATGAAATGTTACTGTGTAGATTCAATTTTTTATTTATTTATTTGAGATCTTAAAACATCTGTTTACATTTGTTGCAGGGAAGATTCTGCTGGGTTTTTTTTTTTTTTTTTCATATTGTACATAAGACTACTCAGCAGCTAAGCAAATTTAGACATGGTTAAATAATTTAAGTGTTGCTCTAAAAATTCAGATATTTATTTTTCTATGTCAAAGTATATGATCTCATTACGGAAAGTAATACTGCAGTACACATTCACTAAGGGCCTTATCTTTTGGCCCAGGCCATTTCCTTTGGCTCATTGGTAATAAGATTATGCATAGTGTGTCTGGGTTCTACCAGGGTCTGGGATCTCTCTGCATTTGTATGCATGGCCATTAGAAACAGGAGGACGCCATTTGGACTGAATCCGATTTCTATCTTAACCAATGAAAAAAGCTTACATCCTTATAGAATTGAAAGAGACATTAAGAAATTAAGGCACACAAAAGCCTCTAAATAATGAAAGGCTTTCATTTTACTTGACTCAAACTTTTCTTGGGGATCTCTTTAGTTAATTTAAACCCCTTATTGGGGGTTATTAGATTTATGGTAGTGAATTCAATATATAAAATAGAACTTTTCATGTACAGGTAAAACCTAAAGCAATTGTGCTATACTTGTGTGCATAAAGTATACCGAAAATACAGTGTTTTACAGTATTTGCCCACTGCAATAGTTTTCTCTCATTTTCATACGTAGATCAGTGGTCTTCAAGTTTTTTCAAACTGAAAGACTCCTTTGTTGATACAAAATGAGCTGCATTTTAAGCTTGCTCTAAAATATCATGACTTTTTAATGTATTTACATTCTTTGTTTTGTTGCTACATGGAAGAGCCATTAAGTAATGATTATTATTAATAATATAATATTATTGGTAACACTTTATAATAAGGTTTCATTTGTTAACATTAGTTAACAAGAACTAACAATGAACAATATTAAGATTAATGTTAATCTCAACAATTACTAATACATTTTTTAAGAAAGATACAAAAGTTGTATCTGTTAACATTATTTAAATTCAATGTGAAATAAAATGAACATTTTTATTAACTAACATTAACAATACATACAGGTTAATACATGCTGGAAGAATATATTGCTTATTGTTAGTTCATGTTAGTTAATGTATTATGTTAAAAAAATAAGACCTTATTTATTGTAAAGTTACTGAATTATTTATAATCATGATTGATGTACAGATTCTTGTACATTGTTTTAAATTTAATTAATATTTTTAATATAGGTTGGACAATTAAATACTGTATTTAGCTTGGTTTTACTTACCAGCAAAAATTACTTTCTTAACTCAGTGTTTTTTGTTGTTTTTTTCCAGTACAAATCTCTTAACATTCTTAAATCAAGATTCATTTACTTGAGAAGCAAAATTACTTTCTATTAAGTCTTGTTTTTTGAAAAATGTCAAAATTAAGTAAGTTTATGCTTAAAACAAGAAAAAATATCTGCCAATGTGGTCAGAAAAAGAATCTTGTTTTCACTTTGAGTTTTATTTTTCTGACCCCATTGGTAGATATTTTCTTCTGGTTTTAATCATAAACTCACATTATGATCAACTGTTCAGAAAACAAGACTTAATGTATTATTATATTGTTTCTCAAGTAAATATATCTTGAGTTAAGAATATTTAGATTTTTCTGCTGAAAAATAAGACAAAAATACAGGGTAAGAATTTTTTTTTGTAAAGTATTTTGCCTGTTGAAGCCCTTGATAGTCATCAAAAAGTGTGTTGATTTACTGTAAAATACAATAGTGGAGTAAGGGAGATATATGTGTATATTATTTGACTTTACTTTGACCAACAGTGATTTTCAAGATGTTGATTGTTGATCTGATGGATATCTGTCCATTCTCAGAGGCATCTTGTTCCTGTAACATTTTGCTCCGAACACGACTCAAACCGGCATGGGAGGCGGGTGCGCTAACAAGACCGCTAAAGACCGCAGCCTCAAGCATGCCTCCTGAAGCTGGGGGAGTGAGGTTTACTTGCACAGCTCTTTCTAGCCTGCCTCCGTTACACTCACCTCCCTAAACCTCACTCCCATCCGGGTCACGGCACCAGCATAACCCCTCCGGTTCTACTCGCACCACTTCGAGCAGGATTCGAACTGGCTTCTCTGGAATGGGAGGCTGGCGCACTAACAAGGATGCTAAAAACCGTAGCCTCTAACATCCTTCTTGAGGCCGGGGGAGTGAGGTTTACTCTCGCAGCTCTTACTAAACTGCTTCCGTTACACTTACTCCCATCCGGGTCATGGCACCAATGTAACCCCTCTGGTTCTACTCGCACCGCTCCGAGCGAGATTCGAACCGGCTTCTCCGGCAGGGGAGGTGGACGTACTAACAAGGATGTTAAAAAACATACCCTCTAGCATGCCTCTTGAGGCCGGAGGAGTGAAGTTACTCTCACAGCTCTAACAAGCATGCTTCCGTTACACTCACTCCCATCCGGGTCATGGCACCAACGTAACCCCTCTGGTTCTACTCGCACCGCTCCGAGCGGGATTCGAACCGGCTTCTCCGGCAGGGGAGGTGGACGCACTAACAAGGACACTAAAGACCGTAGCCCCCAGCGTCAATCACTATTGCACCTCTTGAGCCCAGGGGAGTGAGGTTTACTCGCACAGCTCTTACTAGCTGGCCTCCATTACACACTCCGTTATGTGTGATCTTTATTTTCAGTAACTTAAGGATTGGCACGACCTAAAATACTGTATGTCCTTGAATGTCTTCTCATAATCAACAGCAGTGAAAAAAATAAAAATGACAAGAACAAGAGTGAACAGCCAGCTGAATTTTGATTGCTGCTCTGCATATGGGCTGCATATGGTCATAGACAGACTGCATAATGTTAGTACTGTAAGTAGTGATTGCAGCAGAAGGCTGTTCCTCTTTAATCAGGACATAGTAAGACAGTTAGCTGTAACTGTCTGACTTTGAACATAGAAGTAGGCCACAGAAATAATCTCACTTTGAAGTTACAGCATGCAGCTTCCTGCGGAGAGGACGTCAACTGTACTGTGGATATTCCTAAAATATATAAATGTAAGAATGAACAATATAAATATTGATGACCCTGAAAAACATGTATGAAATGGGAAACCATTTTAGTCCGACATTGAGAAAAATCACTGTCTTAGCTTAAATGAGAGACAGTTTACAGTGTAAATGCAATGTTTACGAGGTTGAACCTCAATTGTTGATTCTCAAAAGGCTATAGATGTATAAAATCCATGTGTAGGGCTAAACATTTTATTTTAAGAGGTGACAGAAGTTGTTCTTACAGTTTTTGAATGTGTTTGGTATTGCATGACCCCTAAGAATATTGCACATGTCAGTTTCTGATGTGCTAAATTAGCTTGTTACACTGAATTTCAAAAGAGGCTGCTAAATTATCTTTCTTTCATAAGACCCGATGACATGAGGTTGGGCACCTGGAACTTGTCTGGCTTATAAGCTAAATTATGTTTTGCTTATAAAAGGATAGATCACTTTTTCTTTCACAAAGTAGTAGGATTTTGTGGTTTGATTTATCACTTTTACTAGGGCATGTCAGATTGCTCCATAATTTTTCATCACATCACAGAGACCTAGTTTACAGTTTTAAATATGTCAAACTGTCATGTTCTTATGAATGTTGAATAAGATCTGTCAGTAGAACCAAAGGAAATTTTGACTAAATCAATGTTGTTTTTTGTTTTATTTACATCTTGCTGGATTCTATCTTGGAGTGGGCAAAATTCTGGTAATAAAGTGTGCAAACTTGTATGTGACAATGTCTTTTTTTGTGTACCTTTTATTTTGGGTGAAAAAATAAATATTTTATTTTGGAAAATTAATATGTGCCAAATGTGTGAAGGCAGTTATAAATAAATGATAGAAAAAAAGCAGCCTGTATAATTCAGTCTATCGAGGTTTTGTTATGAATGTAACATCAAAGTCTGAGTCTTTTTCTACAAAATGATAGTGGGTTAGTAACACTTCTGTGAGTTTTGTCATCAATTTAAATTCTGCATAGTATTCAGCAAATCTAGTATTCCAAATATAGTCTTTTCTCAGTGTTTTCTTCTCTTTGTTCATGACTTAAGCGATGTTAAAGTTCATCTACATTCAACTTCACACAACTATAAATAAACATCATGGAGATTCACAGATAGACTCTACAACAATTCTGAGCTTTCTCCGGTTTCTTATAAGATTACAACAGTGTTGTCTGGATACCCTTGATAAGGCCATTCATATTTTTAATTGAATCTAATCTTCTCAGGAGAAGCTGGTGAATAAATTCTTACTTTACCGCTGTAATTCCCTCTAGTATGCCTTTTCAAGCCCACATCTGTTGAGAGCAACATAAAACGAGTCCACTATTTTAAGCCGAATCCTCCATGGCTGCCTGCATGGCTATAAAAAATACACGATCTAAGCCAAGGTTCTGGATTCTAGGCCTCAGTCTGGATAAGTAGTGTGGCTCAAGCAGGTCACATCAGCTGATGAGCAAAGATATCTGGGTCAGCCAGATAACTACATGATCGCAATGTGCTCCATGAGCAGCTCTATATAAATAATACAGAAAGGGGATTTATTTTTTCTGTAAATCAAAGCATTATGGAGTGACACCCATAGTATACAGTGTGCGTAAGTATATGTTCACACATCTGCCTTCCAAGAAATTTATTCTTGTGATGGCAAAGCTGCATTTTTAGAATCATCACTCCAGTCTTCAGTCACATGATCCATTAGAAGTCATTCTAATATGCTGATTTATAACTCAAAAATGTTTCTTATTATCAATGTTGAAAACAGTTGTGCTGCTTCACATTCTTTGTGGAAACACATTATTAATATTAATACTAATAATTCCTTCCAAAGGTAGTAATAATCTATAATCTGATGTAAGCAATAAGGTATGAGAGGCTGTGCTGTATCGTGAATAAGTCACGGCTGAAGGGTGTTGTTAGGTACGACGTGAAGCAGAGTGCCTGCTACCCCTTCAGCCATGACTAATTCACGATACAGCACTAGCCTCGAGTACCTTATTGCTTTTATAAAACGGTCACAACACAATACAAATATTAAAGCCAAAAATATATTACAATGCAACTTTCATGAAGTAAACTCTTACTAAAAGCCTTCATTCCGCCAGAAAAAAATAGTCCCTGACCATGAACAGCAACAGAAGTTACAATATTATGCCATTAGATGGTGGCAAAGACTACATTTTACATTGAAAAGACTGAATTGTTGTGAACACAGAACAAGACGCAACTGACAAATGCTTTGACTAGCACTGTCAGTCACGGGAAAACCCCTTAACTGTTAAAAGGACAAGATAATACATCGGACATTTAAACAGATTTTTTTATGATGAACATAGGACTGACCTGAAGGAAAGTGCTAAATCTGAATGCAGGTAATAAACTTGCTCACTCTATCTCTTTCTCACAATACTCTTCTACATAATACAGTAAGCTTCAATGAACAATATCAATTGAGAACATACCGTTTACTAGGATGGGTAGTTCGACACACGTCTCGAGTTTTCGACACACTAGTGCTCCGAAACAGTGTTCCGGAGCATTGCTTGAAATGAAGCTTCCTTACCTCACTGACATATCACGTCAGGCTCAAACAAAAAAATATTTCCTAAAGCTGGGGACACGATTAGAAAAAAAGGAGCCGCTTAAGGTCCAGCATAGTAATAAAAATATGAAATTGCATTTGTATTTGTGCATTTGTGTTTTTTTTTAACAATGTGCATGTTTGTGTTGTTTTGTAAGGAACACACAAAAAATGGTGCAATGAAAAAAAATCACATAGACCTAATTTATTGGCGTATTAAATATTCTATTTAGAAGGTGAAAAGATACAAGTTTGATGCAAGTAAAAATGAAGAACAGAAAGTCTTTATTGTCATTGTATTATGCAAAATTCAATGAAATTTCGTTGCAGATGGCGAAGTAAAGCACTGTTTCAAAAGCTTCGAAGCACCGACGCAGTTTGTTGTAAAAGCCTCACTACCGTTTACATTGCTAAGAATGGTTGCTAATCGTGAATAAAACCAAGCTATTGACCAATCAGTTTATATCTATATAGTGCTGTCAAACAATTAATCGCGATTAATCACATCCAAAATAAAAGTTTGTTTACATAATATGTGTATTGTGTATATTTATTATGTATATATAAACAGACACGCATGCATGTATATATTTAACAAAAATATTTATATTTCTATACAATATAAATTATATATAATTAGTGCTGTCAAACGATTAATCGCATCCAAAATAAAAGTTATAAATTATATATATAAATTTATATA
>RJVU01015592.1:4355182-4375669 GCA_003731715.1 Anabarilius grahami | reverse complement strand
ACTGGAGAGCACTTTAAAAACTAAAACATCTTGGAGATGATCTAGCGGTTAGCACACATGCTCTGACATTGAGTCATGGTGCTTGTGCATACGGTGCAAGTTAATGTGGCGATCTTATCCTCACCTTTATTTCTTGTCCTGTTTTTCCACTATCCTTGCATAAAACTTAAATAAAGTTGGCAACAGGCAAAAAAAATGAGATAAACTCAAATAAAAAGAGGTCATCTAAAAAAAAAAAAACCTACAAAAATGACAAGTACAAACCTTTTCATGGTTTTGGGGGACAGATCTTTCTCCAGGTCTTTGACAGACAAGGTATAGGATTCAGGGCAGTAGTCCGTATCCTCGTCATATGCGTGGTCAAGCAACGTCCTGGCCCAGGTGCCCATATCGTAAGGAGGCAACATCCCACCCAGCTCAGACGGCAGAATCTCAGGCAAGATCAGCTGGTGCAAGCTGTTCAGATTGTTTCCATGCATGAAAATCTAAATATACAACAGAGAAAATATTGTTATTTGCCTGGTTATGTTTTCATACTAACTGTAAGCTGCAGCTTTTACTGTTTATCGGTTAGTGGTTTGCACTTATTTCTTTGGCATTACACTGTGCATTTTGTTGCACTGGCACGTTGTTGTATGTATATGAAAAGCCTATATATTTTAATGTTTACATAAACAGAAAAGCTAACAATTATATGTAATATAAGTGACTGAAGAAAAAAGATTATAAGAAAAAATTAATAATAATTCTCTCACCCTTTTTCTTGTTTTGTCCTTGAGGAAAGGCCGGATGACTGTGTACAGAGCATGGATGTACCAAGGTTGGTTGACGAAATGAATCCCTCCAAATCTAGCTGGGAAGCTATCCTGTGGGTAGTAGGAAAAAATAAATAAATAAAGTTCATAAATAAATATTATTATTATATTTAACATATAAATATAAAACATGATATTATTTAAATATTTTTTATAAAATGTTATTTTATAAAATCAAACTGGTTCACTAAATTTTGTTAAAAAATGTTTTATGAAAACAAATGTTTACGCAAAAAAATTGAGAAAAAAATAATCTGATTTTGTGACACCGATGACCACCTTTCCACCATTCAACCTCATATTTTTCAGAATAGATGATGGTTCACATGCTCATTTGAAGTACCTTCAAGTCTAGTTCACGATTCTACAGAGGATTACACCAAAAAGTGGGCATAATTCCCATTTCTCCTGATATCACACGGCTGAAGTTGATACATACTTTGCTGTGTTCACTAATCTGCCCTGAACAGTAATCCATATTCATAAAGCTGACTGCAAGGGTTCCGGAAAGCTTCATAATGATGCTGTCTTTCGCTAAGCTCACAAAAATCAAGTCTTACGAAATGATGGTAAAAGATTTTCAAGTCTGGGTTTAAACTTGAATCTATGAGAAAGTAGTCTCTTATGCTCACCAAGGTGGCATTTATTTGATCAAACATACAGTAGAAATATAGAAATACATATTTTTCATATACATAGTTTTCTATTTGAACATATTTCAAAATGTAATTCATTCCTGTGATGGCAAAGCTGAATTTTCAGAATCATTACTCCAGTCTTCAGTGTCACATGATCCTTCAGAAATCATTCTAATATATTAATTTGGTGCTCAAGAAACATTTCTTATTATTATCAATGTTGAAAACAGTTGTAATGTTTAATATTGTTGTGGAAAACATGCTACATTCCCCAAAATATTTTGAAATATAAATCTTTTTTAACATTATAAATGTCTTTATTTGTTCAGTTAAATGAACCTTGTCATTCAGTATCTAACTAATATGAAAGTCTATAAATCTCAAAAAACATACATAGAAGTATTGGTTTCAATTGACTTTTTAAAATTGACATAGAAGATCTTATTTTGGAATATGCAAGGACTCATAGGCTCTATACAATCAGTAACCTAACCTGTATCATCATCACAATCTATAATTTAGTAAGTCCTAACTTTTGCTGCTCAAATAACTATCTTTCTTAAAACATACTATGCAATTTTTAAATTCAGTGCACATCATGGCCTTGTTTATTGCTTCTCATTGACTCATAACCGAACTGTGTTCGTTGGCGCCACTGGCGTAATGCCGATGGTGGACAGCTGCAAGTAAGCATGCCATATAGACACAGAGGTCTCCAGGCCAGTGTCCAGCAGCAGACCGCAGGCTTGTGGGTGCTAGGTCTGGCACTGGATCTGACACAGAGGCAGGTGATGGTGCAAGCGCATGGTGATTGGCCAGCGCTTCAGAGGAGGGGCTATGAGGCATTTGCCAGCAGGTGGTATCAGCAAATGCGATGATATCTCTGCTCTGGGACCCGCTGCTACCAAGTGAGATAAAGGTCTCAGCTGCATTAAACATGAATAGCTAAACTCTGGTGTGAGCTGGTGAAACCTGATTGATCTGTGTCCCTGCAGTGAAACAGTGGGAGGAGACAGATGTAGACGAGGGAGGGGAAGCTGCCAGAATGCTCTTTTTGCTGGATTCTAGGATTCAGAATTCACATGATCTGATCCTGCGATGCTGAAAAAGCATTATTATTAAATGTAACTATTATAGGGTGACCATATGTGCCAAATTACCCAGGACGCGTCCTGTCCAGGATTTCTAAATTGCCTAAAATGGCTTGAGCCCTTGCCTCTTTAATTGTGAAAGTGGTCATATCGATGTGCCCCCGGAACGCGATTTAGGAGCGCGATTTCTACACGGAGGTCTGTGCATGCCACTGTTCTTATTGACAGTCTTCATGCAATGCATTAAAATGTTGTCTATTTGCAATGCTTTGACCGTTCTCTGTAGATCCAGCCTTCTCGCAAGCTACGATTGGTTGATTATGTATAATGCATGCTATTGGTCAAATTATTTTTCAGTCGTTACCTTCCGCAAATATGAAAACAAAACCAAAACTGGGACATTTTATGCAACTTAGAAATCCTGGACTGGACGCGTCCTGGGAAAATGGCACATATGGTCACCCTAAACTATTAACAGACCATGATTAAGCTGGGGCTCAGTTCCACAACCTAGCAAGCTACATTGCTGTCTAGTGTCTACTTAGGCAGCTATCTTCAAAAGCAGCATCCTAACAGAAATGGAACCTTATAAGTGACAAAAAGTGCACTTCACTCGAAGCATGGAAGATTTGACAATCGATATCAAGTCTGGTATTAGCATGTTGCTAAGCTAACACTGCAATACTCCAAAAAAAATGTAAACATAGCTCACACACAATATTGGGTAATCCAGCTTAAATGGATCCAAGGCAGCCATTGTAACTAAACCTTAAAGCTTACAAAATCCTTTCCATATACATTTTGGTAGATTATTAAATTTTAAAGAGGTTTCTTTTGCAAAGAAAAACACGGACACTTAAATGGACACTTCACTTTAATGAAAATTCAGTCATCATTTCCTCGCTCTCATATAACGTTAGTTCCACAAAAGAAAGTCATATAGGTTTATGGCCGTGACACACCAAGCCGACGTAAAAGAACTAGTGGCGACGAAAGCTGACAAGTTCGCATTTGAAGGCTGCATATGTCATCAAAGATGTCTTAAGAAAAGTAACTGTAATAAAACTGACTGTTATTTCTTGTGAGGTGTAAAATACTGTAATTTCTTTCTTACTTTGCAATATAACGATTACTTTTCTTAAATTAGACAGCCTTCAAATGTGACCTTTGGAGGATGCAGCCTTCGAAATGAGCTTATGTGGCCTCGCGTCAGCTGGGTCTCGGCCCAAAAAATAAACTGCGCTTGCTCTGAACACACTAAAAGGACTACAGACGACGGTCAATTAGCATTCTGCATGTAAGGAAATAACTGGTATCAATAGTCTATATTTGTCATTCAGAAAAGGAAACCGAAACCAGGACTGCAGATGTACAAACCGTAAACAAAGCAGCGCTTGCTTACTATTTTGAATGTCGATCATGCTGATCACTTTCTTCATTCCAGGCAAATGTTTCTCATGTTGTTGCTCATGAATGTTGCTCATGTTGTTATGAAAATATTTGCGCATTTCAATGCTCATGATGTAAAATTAGAACAGCCTTCTGTCTGACTCTGTACCAACCATTTTGACTTCTTTGCTCTCTTTAATCACTTTCGCTTTTTTATTCTCCTGCACTGACTCATTCACTAAGCTGAACAGCCAATCAGAGCTCTCTCTCTCTCTCTCACCGAAGGCGTCAACGGATGCTGATCAAAGATATAGGCCCGGTCCCAAATGGCACCCTAAACCCTCATGGTCTTCCTCTGAGTCCACACTTTCGTGACATAATGCCGCTTTGACTGCCGAGTAAAGTCCTCTGCGTAGCTCGCAAACTTGCGGGCTCAGCTGAAGTGCGCATCGAGGGCGCATAGCGGCCACAAAGGGGTATTGTAAGTCCACAAGACCGAAAGTGCATAGAAATGTGCCATTTGGGATTCAGCCATAGAAAGACGGTTCACTCTTATCAATGGGAGAAACTGCAACGTGCAATATGGTGGAATACGTCCCGCCTTCTAAGTAAAAGAGCCATTCTCTGATTGGTAAAGTCATTGCGAAACCTGAGACTCGCGCTTAGGACTGCACGTGCGCATTGGCTTGTCTAGCGTGAAAAAGAAGTTTTTTTAATGCTATTTGAGCTTTAGAAACATTTAAGGGTCCAGTACATGTCAGATTTTGTTGCTGATTTGAAATATCTTATTTAATAGTGAGATTTAAAACAATGGCTTCAAGATCACTCACCAAGGTCCACCTATAAGCAAATCAATTAAACATATAATTAATATTCATGAGCAAAACCATGCTAGACTGAGCCAGTGACAAAACATTAAATAAAGTAACTGAAGCCACCACGGCAGAGCATAAAGCAGACAAAAAACACATTTTTGTTAATGTCAAGGTGTTAAATAAACTACTTAAAAATATAAAAGACTCTTTGGGAGTGATATGGGTTTATGCATTCTCCTGTTTTGGTCAAGTGATGCACTCAAATGGATTGTTGAAAAAGGCTTTAGTTTGCTTGTATTAGCTTGAATACAAATCCATCAAGCAGCTAACATAGATTCTGGCAGCAGGTCAGATTGACTAGAAAGGAGTAAAGCCACAGGATAATTGCTCTTAAAAGTGCCTCATTGTGAAATCAGGAACCATTTAAAACATCAATCTGCAATGTTAAATAATTACCGGTTTTAAACAGCGCCACTAAATTACAGTTTATCAAAGAATGGCTTTGCTTAGAGCTTTATGGAGTTGTTTTTAGTCTCTGTATAAGTTGATGGACCGCTGATTTCATCTGTGCATTTTGTTTCAGTGGCTTGACATGAAACATCCCTCTCTTTTCTTGGAGCCACTGATGATGCACGACTGAACTCCAGCAAGATAACTGAAAAAAAAAAAAAAAAACTCCATTTGCTGGAGTCCTTTTGAAAGACATAGCCTGAGGAAAAGCTAGTATTTTATCATGGTCCCCTTACCAAATAATACATACCGTATCAGTCAGAGTCAATGAGCTGTCCTAGTTATAGTGACAGGATTCCTGGATAAGAAACATGATTTCTAAAAGCCTTTAGAAGAGAAAAACAAAGGTTTCTTTACCCCAAAATACAAATAGTCAGACTTTTTGTCTATCAGCATAAAGGGTGGTCCACATTCTGGCCTATTCTGATCAAGAATAGCTCACTTTTAAAAACAGTTAGCATCCCGTTAGCAATACTTTATCTAAAATTAAGACAAATTAACCATAACCGAGCAAACCAGCAATACGAAGCTTCTCGCTCTGACACATGCCATTGCTTACGTCAATAATTGGAGCTCTACAGGAGACATTTTATCTACACTTGCCAGATCCAGCCCACTGAGCGCAAGGCCGGTAACACAAAGACGAAGCGCTACTCACTAGCTGTCAGCTCTGCTACCGATCAGAACTGTCCCGTTATAGTGCGATAAACAGAGCGCGACCATAACTGTGCCACTTTGCAGAGAGCAAAACAATTAGTCTAACTCTAGTCCTGCAGGCCCAGATATGTCTAGTGCTGTTTCCCAGATAAGCAAGATGTGTAGAAGCTCTTTGCTTTCCGGGAGGCAGCGGATCTTAGCATCCAGATGAGCCAGTCTGACGTAAGGGATGCAAACCCATTCCATGTGCAAGTTGCTCTGTTGATTAAACAGGGACCGAGAAAGGCCTTGATCACACCTTCCTGTGTTTGCTTATGGGACAAAGACTGCTGGGCACTATAAATATTGCACAAACCTCATGCCCTGCCCCTGACCACATTGCTGTTCAAGCAAAGAAAACTTGAATTAGATGTCTTTGGATTGGAGAGTGCAAACTGAGAAGAATTTAAAGGGGTAGCTCACCCAAAAAAGGGGTAGCTCACCCAAAAATGTAAATTCTATCATTATTTACACACCCTCATGCTGTTATATAACTTATATAGGACTTTCTTTCTTCTGTTGAACACTAAAGAAGATATTTCAAAACTAAATGGGGCCCAAACATCACATTTTTGTATGTGTTCAACAGAAGAGCGAAAGGTTTGGAATGACATGAGGGTGAGTAAATGATGACAGAACTGTAGTTTTGGGTGAACTATCCCTTTAAGGTAAGTTGCATTCTGTAATACGGCTTTTGAGAGAAATACAAACGAGAGATTACTTGTGGTGAAGGCATAATGCTGCTGTGCCACTAAAAGGACTTTAAATCCATCTGTTGTAATGAGTTTCAGTCTCCTCCTTCTTTAATGATGGGGAGATGTACTTCAATCAACAAGACTGTTTCTAGAAGGCTAAAATAGACCCTTCTGCCTGTCTGAAGTCATCTGTGTAACATCTATTACACGTTATTTCAATACCACAGATATATTGCAAGATTTTATATTGGTGTCTATTTACACCAAATACAACATAAATTCAAAAATCACATCCGTTTTATTTGTTCGCTTGTTGTTTACAAGATCCAAATTCAGCCCTTTCATTCTTCATTTCATTCTTACATTTCTCAGCAGCGACCGTCACGGTCAAAGCCCGTGCTCGTAATGATTCAAATTTGAAAGTTGCGCCATAGAAAAGCATTACGACATGGTTTACAGCACTGATATCGAATGCTCATTGGCTCTCACCTGCTTCGTCACAGATTGCACCATGCCGTGTTTTAGTGGATTGACATTTGAAATGAGTGCACGCCTTCACGGACAGAAGCTGGTATTGTGCCGAATTTCGACCCCCCTGCAGATTTTTACCCCCCTTGTATTGGTAGGTTTAGGGTAGGTGTAGGATTAACAGCTCAAAATATCGTTTTAATGCTATATTGTTACTAAAATTGTAATTTTCCTACACATTCTGTCCATTATGTTTTAATCTTTTAATATTCTGAATAAAAATGGGTATGTTTAGGTTCAGGGTGTGGTTTAGGGATCTTACATTTATCTATAAAATGATAAAAGGGAAATTATACATATATCTTTATGACATTAAAAAGATTCGTAAATAATTTACGTTTTTCGCTGTAAAAATGTAATAATGCTACGTTTAAATGCTGCCAATATGTCCATATTGTACATTTCAGTACCTATCCAAACATACAAAAATGTACGTTTTGTGTCTTTGAAAGTTACGTATTAATACCTATGTATTAACAATGAGACCAGGCTGGAAATGCACACAACATACAAAATCAAACAAAATCAAACAGCACTTTTTATATAATTATTGAAATAATATTGTTGCTGATATTCCAACACCTGACATCAGTCCCAGACAAGCAATAAAAAAACCTTACAGTGCAATAAAAATGACATTTTATGGGAATGCAAGAATGCCACGCTTGTCAATCTGTCAGTACAATGAACTTCCTGTGCTTTTTAAGATGCACTTTAAGTGCCCTACATAGAAACACACATACGGACACGGTGGCTGAGTGACATGAGTGCGTCTCTCTCTGTGAGCACAGCCCATCTGGAGGGTGCATTGCATGGCGGTTGGACAGGTTGCCAGGGAAACTCGGCATGGGGTGGGCTGGGGAAGATTGGCCCATTGTGATTGGCTGCCAAGCGTGGGTTATTTCTCAAGACTAAGAGAGACAAAAGGCATGTCCAAAGCACAGAAGCAAACAACAGAGGCTGAAACAACAAAGCACTGCTCCAGGAAAGCCAGGACCTCTTTCTTTCACTTCTTTTCGACTCGGGAGTATGTTGCTGTCTATTGATTTTGCTAAGAACAGCCATTTTCTGCACATCAAGTGCTCTTTTCTGAGCCACCATTTGCTAGAAAACATATATGATAGATGGCTCTATTGTAAACTAATAATAAAAACATACTACCTCAAAGAACAGTCAATGGTCATTGCCTGCAAACCATGAGGTTTTCTAGGAAGAATCCATTAGTTCTATTTTAACCTTGCAAAACATACATGAGCTTCTGGGATAAAAAGTACTTTCAATAGCAACAGATTGTTGTTCATGAAATGGACTCAGCAGAAAGAAAAAATTAGCAGAGAACATAAGGGACTTATGTTCGTACTTCGTACTTTCTCCTATTCCTTCAATCCATGTCCTTCCATTCTTTCTGTTTCTGTCACTCTCTCTCTCTCTCTTTCATTTTTTTTCACTCACTGGTATGACAATAAGCTAAGTTTAAACACCAGAAAGCTTACAAAGAAAGCACTGAGCCATCAAAAAAGGTTTTGATGCTTCATTATGTTGATGATAGAGACAGACAGATGTCCATATGAACATTGCCATCAGATTGATGTAATGCTTCACATGACCCTGCATTTTTGGGTTGGAGAGCTGTGCGCTTTTCCCGCGGGCTCTAAACGTCATGTTTAATGACTCAATGTACATACTGTTGCTCTGTCACAGTCAAAATAGAACCATGGGGCATCACACCGCTCATTCTAGCATTCTCGCATTCATTTTCCGACCTATAAGCGTTTGAGAAATGCTATTCGCATACACTTCCGTTCAAAAGTCTGGGGTCGGTAACATGTTTTAATATTTTTTTTAAAAAAAAGTCTCCTATGCTCACCAAATTTGAACAAAAATACAGTTCTGTCATGACAACTCTATGGAGATTGGTATGGTAATGGAGATCGGCATGATTATGGTATGATATGGCAATGTTAATGTATTTGGTCTTGCTGCTGCTGCTGCATATGTAACATACATGAATTAACCCCGTAGCAGATCCATACAGGTGGAGCTGGGGAAGGTGCGGTTTTCTGAAAGCGCGCTGCACACTACTACCAGCAACACACCGGTATTTGTTTGAATGTTGAGCCGCAGCTCCCTTGCCACTGATGCAACAACAACCAATCAGCTACTATGTAGATAATGACGTGATCGATACCAAATGAGTTAGACCTATCAGCCTGCACCATCTAGAGTTTCATGCCAGAACTAGGTATTAAAAGCAGCAATATTGTGAAATATTATGAAACAATATTTTAAAAGAACTGTTTCATGTTTGACATGGTTTGTAAGGTGCTTGAAGTACTTCAATTTGACAGCCATATTTATGAAAAGGTACTTGAAAAGTACTTGAATGGGAAAAAATCTGTTTGAATGAGGTTTGAAAGCAATATCTTTGTCATAGTATCCTTTCAATGGTTAAGGGGATTTTCCATGACTGGGACAGCGCTGGTCAATGCATTCATCTCTATTCGGTGAAGCGTCAGATTCAGCTTCACCCCGGAGCCGCTTTGCTTGTCACCACCTACTGGCGGTACTATGTAACCTGCACTGAAGTCACTGATAAATCCCTATCATTAACTTAAAGTAATTTATTTATCTATTTACCTTTTAAAAAGACAAAGAAATTGTTTGATAAGTGATATATCTGATTGTAGTCCTTGAAAAACAAAAAAGTAGTGCTTGAAATGTCCTTGAAAGTCCTGGTACAGTATCTGTATGAACCCTGATTTTAATATATTCTAAAATTTTATTTATCCTTGTGGTGGCATCATTCTAATATGCTGATTTGGTGCTCAAGAAACATTTCTTATTATTATTTCTTATTATTATCAAAGTTAAAAACAGTTGTGCTGCTTTAATTTTTTGTGGAAACTAAATTTTTTTAGGATTGTTTGATGAATAGAAAGTTCAAAAGAACAGCAATTATTTGAAATAGATATCTTTTGTGACATTTACTGTCACTTTTGATCAATTGAATGCATCCGTGCTGAATAAAACTATTAATTTCTTTCAAAAACAGAAAATTAAATTGTAATAACTCCAAACTTCTAACTAGTAGTGTAAATCTGTAAATGCATGCATTCAAGTCGCTCCATGTAACTTATGCATGCAAACTGGATCAAAAATGCAAAAAAAAAAACTGAATTCCTGTAAATATTTACACATGTAAGTGATGACTTCTGCTGGCAAGCTAGCTGCTGAGCACTCTTTTGAACTGTAACTAATTAGCTGTAGCTGTTTTCCCTCCATCTTTGCTATTGTTTCCCTTTCAAACGGCTACAAAAGCGATGTCCCACTCAATGTGAACAGCACATTGTGGATGCAAGATGCTAATGGCGGCGATCAATTATTCACCGGCTAATCTGTCTGAAGAGGCACTGGAATGTGGAATAGGCTCATCATGGACCCGCATTAATATTCAGTCAACAGGCTTCACTCTGCACTGACTACATGTCATATCAGACCAAAGCCCTCCTCAAAGGAGTGATGTCTAAATGAGAGCTTTCAAGCGGCTGCTTCTGGAAATGGACGATGTCTATGCGCAGATTAGCTCTTGTTAAATGCACAGTGACCATTTTATAGCACAATGAACGATTTCTGCTCAGTTATGTGTCATAGTGATGTTAAATTTCTGCAATTTATGCAATATGAGTTGTATCAGTGTTGTGGGTGGTTGCCAAGGTGTTGCTATGCTGTTGCTGAGGTCTCTATGTTATCGGTCGCTGTGATTTTGCCAAGTAAGACATGTTTTGTTAATCCTGGAACAACATTCCTGTCCAAAAACATAGTCCTAACGCTATCCCTACTCCTAAACCTATAACCCAACCCATAACCAATCTCTTAAAATAAGTAAGGTAAGGTAAGGTAAGGTAAATTATATGTGAATAAGAATGGTGTAGAAGCCCCTAACCCTTGTTGTAACTTGACATTAACTGTAAACCACTCCCTTAAATTTGATTGGTTGTTTGGAATGTTGTTCCTGGATCAACAAGGATGATGATCCAGGAACAGTTTTGCTCATTTTATCATATACATGGTGACAAATGTTACCCCAAAATGCTTAGAAAATGTATGTCACTCAATGAGCTGCAAATTTCAGGTAATACAAATAAATTGGTAAGACTTGTGCAGCAAAGTTTAATGCTTGTGGTGAAAGGAATAGTTCACAAAAAAAAAAAATGAAAATTTCACCATATTTACTCAATTTCATGACTTTTCAAACCTGCATTATTTTATATCTTATGCACAACACAAAAGAAGATATTTTAAAGAACTTTCAACTGTTTTTTTTCCAAACAATGAAAGTTAATGGGGTCCAAAACAACACAGGACATTTCTCAAAATATCTTCTTTTATGTTCCACGGAAGAATGGAAGTTTGAAATGTCATGAGGGTGAGTAAATGATGAACAGTGTCTGTTTGGAACCTTAAACCTATGTATGAGCAATTATAATAGAGATGCTTGCCTTAGCGAACACCACTAATAAATGTTAAAAATGTGCTGTACTTCATTATAATGAAAGGGAATGGATCTCAAACAGATGCTCACTAATATGAATCACTTGAATAACAACTCCTAAGAGAACTATTAACACACTTCACTATTTCTTAATGTAACTACTTTTTAGTTGGGTAAAATTAAAATAAATTAGGCAACTAAACTCATTCTTGGTTTCTATGCAGATCGTGTTCCCTTGCGTTGGGTCAGTTCCCGTTCATGTTACTCACAAAGAGAATAATAAATGTTTGACAGGAGAGGGATTCCTCTACAAGCACCTGTTCAGCCTCACGCATGCACAATTACTTTAAGCAATTCTTATTATTTAAACCTGATGCATGCTTCATGAATGTTACATATTTGATATCATAATACATCGCTTCTAAGAACATCGACTGATAAATTGAAAATGCATGAAGGCACAAATTTGAAGAATGCTTTTGTAATATCCATGTTGATTATCTGTATAAACATAACTATAAGATTAAAATAAAACAGTTGTGTTACCTGCAGGCCCTCGATTGCCAATCTCAGCATGCTTGGAGTTAGCTTGGAAGCTTGCTTGAAAGTGAAGTTACTCCAGTCAATGATCAAGACAAATCCATTTACTTGTAGCTCGGGGTCTTCTATCATTGCCTCCAGAGAAAGTAAAATAGCCCGCAGAATATCCACAAAAGTGTACCTGGAGATAAGCACAAGCCTTTAGGAAGGTTTGCAAACAAACTCTAAATATCTCAATGAACACAAAAACAATTTCTAAAATGTTGACAAGACTAAATTTAATATAACATCTGTTAAACTTATAACATGAAAGTAAGGTTAATAATATAACTTAGATTACACATTTTTCAGTTTTACTCAAATTAGTGTGATGCAAAAATGAGTAAACCTCACAACAAAAACTACTACATCTAGTACTTTGTATGGCCTCCATGATTTTTAATGACAGCACCAAGTCTTCTAGGCATGGAATGAACAATTTGGCGACATTTTGCAACATCTTTTTCCATTCTTCAAGAATGACCTCTTTTAGAGACTGGATGCTGGATGGAGAGTGATGCTCAACAGAATTCCCCATAGGTGTTCGATTGGGTTCAGATCAGGAGCCACTGAATCACTTTCACCCTGTTCTTCTTCAGAAATCCAACAGTGGCCTTAGATGTGTGTTTAGGATCATTGTCATGTTGGAAAAGTGCATGGTAGCATCTTCTGTTTCAGTATAGAGCAGTACATCTGTGAATTCATGATGCCATCAGTGAAATGCATCTCCCCGACACCAGCAGCACTCATGCAGCCCCACATAAGGACACTGCCACCACCATGTTTCACTGTAGGCACCATGCATTTTTCTTTGTATTCCTCATCTTTGTGACGCCATACAGTTTTGAAGCCATCAGTTCCAAAAACATTTATCTTGGTCTCATCACTCCAGAGTATAGAGTCCCAGTAGTCTTCATCTTTGTCAGCATGGGCCCTGGCAAACTCTAGGAGGGCTTTTTTGCCTGGGCTTTAGGAGAGGCTTCTTTCGTAGACGGCACCCATGCATGCCATTCCTCTGCAGTGTACGCCATATTGTGTCATGGGAAATAGTCACCCCAGTTTGGCTTTCTACTTCTTTAGATAACTGCAGTGAACTTGCATGCCGATTTTCTTCAACCCTTCTCATCAGAAGACGTTCCTGTCGAGGTGTTAACTTCCGTGGACGACCTGGACGTCTCTGTGAGATGGTTGCAGTTCCATCTTTTTTACATTTTTGTACCACTTTTGCTACAGTATTCTGACTGATAAGTAAAGATTTGCTGATCTTCTTGTAGCCTTCACCTCATAAGTAATTATTTTCTTTCTCAGGTCTTGTGACATTTCTCTTCCATGTGGTGCCATTGCTGACAGCATGAAATGGGAATGGGTTTTAACACCCTTTTATAGTCAACTGTCTGCTGGACACCTGTGTAATGAATAATTAGACTCACCTGTGGTTGAATTCTTGTTAAATTAGACATTTGTAGCCTAAAAATTTAGCTTCGCTCCAGAGACTTTCAGTGGGGTGTACTTATTTTTGCATCACCCTAATTTAAGTAAAACTGAAAATTTTGTTCTCTAAGTTATATTATTAACCTTACTTTCATGTTATAAGTTAAACAGATGTTATATTAAGCTTGTCAACATTTTGGAAATTGTTTTTGTGTTCATTGAGATATTGTTTAAAATGTTACTTTCAAAGGGGGTGTACTCATTTACGCTGAGCAATGTATATATACATATATATTCTCATACAGTTACTGGGTAATTTTTCTTCATATTAGTCAATATTGGTGTTTAAACTTCATTAGTACATCTCCCATAATGCTTGAATAAATGTAGGAAATCAGGCCTGACTTGACCCAAGTGATCATCACACATTGTTCCTGTGAGAGGATGCCAGGAGCCCTGCCATCCAAGGCAATGGTGCAACTGGCATGGATTCAAAGGCTGTTTGATATGGACTCGAGCACTATGTACTCTCCAGTCTAAAGAGGTGAGACTCCAACAGTTAGAGCCATGATTTCTAACAACATTAAAACAAATAAAATCTGGAGAAATACATGTACATATATGATTTAAAAGGATAGTTCACCCAAAAAAAATTTATTATCTCATGATTTACTCACCCAAAAGCCATCCTAGGTGTATATGACTTTCTTCTTTCAGACGAACACAATCGAAGATATATTTTTAAAATATCCTGGCTCTTCCCATCTTTATAACGGTAGTAAATAGGGCCCTTTTGAAGCCTAAAAAAATGCATCCATATATCATAAAAATTATCCATATGGCTCCAGGGGGTTTCAAGGCCTTCTGAAGTGAAGCGAGGGGTTTTTGTAAGAAAAATATCCATATTCAAAACTTTATTAACTATAATAACTAGCTTCCGGCAGACGGCTGTACACATCGATTTGCGGCAAAAGAGTAAACCCTGATCCGTCACATGCCGTAAAGACGAATGCAGAAGCACAGAGGATAGAGCAAAACAAAACACCGGTCACAAATTAGCAGTCTAAAACAAGAAATTTTAAAGAGAAATGTCAGACGATTTTGAGCAGAAGAGGAGCTTGAGTTTGTTGCACAGCCCTATTTGTTTGAACCGTGAGAGGAATCTAATCTTACGATACTGCTTCATCCTGCATCATACATCACGTCAGGGGTTACTCTTGTGGCGCAAGTCGAATTATGCGTACGGTATATGCATGTATACATACGGCCGTCTGCTGGAATCTAGTTATTTAAGTTTATAAAGTTTTAAATATGGATATTTGTCTTACAAAAAACCATCGCTTCACTTCAGAAGGCCTTTATTAACCCCTTGGAGCCGTATGGATTATTTTTATGATGGATGGATGCATTTTTTGGGCTTCAAAATCACGCCCCCATTCACTACCATTATAAAGCTTGGAAGAGCCAGGATATTTTCCACAATATCCGATTGTGTTTGTCTGAAAGAAGATAGTCGTATACACCTATGATGGCTTGAGGGTGAGTAAATCATGGGATAATTTTCATTTTACTCTTAAATATGCATGAAAGTCACTGCATTACCTACAAAATATGTATGACGTAAGTGTCCAAAGAATGTTGAGGTCACTGTAGATAGATAGTGCTTTACTAAAGTCTTGGATTTGGGCTATAAGTTCATCCTGAGTTCAAGGGGTGAATCAAAATGTTTTCATTTAGAACTTTAGGGCACATTTAAGCTCACACACTTGTATTCATGTTACAGTATATACACACGACCTCACACTTAGAAGAAAAGGTTCTAGAACCTTGAAGGTTTCTGTCATTAATTCATTAATTAATTGTGTTTTAATTCATTTTTTGAATTGTAATTACATTTTATGAATGAAACATACTGTAAACATACTTTATCACTAGAAAAACATTTGAAATAACCCGTTAAACATGAAATTTCTATGCAATCATATCTAGAACATTTTGGCATAAAGTGTCAAGAAACCCAGGGTTCTATATTGAATCCTACTGAACCTTTTTTTCTAAGAGAGTATATGAATACCTCGATTACACTGTAAGAAATGTATTTATTTAATTGAATAATTTGCCATTTAGTCGATCATCCAATGGTCACTTACAGTGCACTTATTGCAGTGTCCCTGGAATAACCTGGGATGAAATGCTGTACTCAAGGACACATCGATGATAGATTAACCCTTGTTGGGTCTGAACTCTCAGCCAAGCCTATAGACCGTTAACCACTAAGATAAAACATTACTAAATGAGGCTATATATGAGCAATGTTTTTGTTTGGGTATTTAAAAAGGCATTTAAAAATTAATAAATGCAAAAAATATGCCAAGTGAAAGTCAGCATGTTGTACATGCAGGTAGCCATTTTGACATGTGCCAAGACCCTAAGACTGTATGACTATAAGAGACTCATGAATGTATGTCAAGGTCATTAAGTTTTTTTGATTAGATGAAGCATTTTGAGAGAGTTACTGTCTGTTCTTTAAAACAGAAGATAACAGTAAATATTCCATAGGTACTCAGTGCATCCATGTTGAATTTATGTTGTCATACTACAAATAAAAAACACAATGGCATATATGAAGGACAGTAATGTAGAATATTGCGTCAGGTCAAAGGTCACCACCTATTATGGCTTGGATGTAACATCAAACCCTCAATGGTTAAAATATCTCTTGAAAATCTCTCCACTTTCAAATAAATTGATGTAGAAAATGGCATAAATGTTCTTTAAAAATGTATGAAACCAACATTACATTTCTAACTTGGCACATTTTAACATCTGAGACATCCTTATTTGTCACTACAAATAGTAATGCAATATGTGTAACATAACATGGGCACTGTGATGTACACTGTTTACTGTACCTTTAACTTAATGCCTCATAATGTCTAAACATCATGCTTTAGTCTAGTGAATGACAGAAGACCGATGCTGAAAAGACAGCTCAGACAGTGCGCGTCATTACCCACAATTAGCCAAAATCCAATAGCACCTTACCTGCTCTGATCCCAGTTCGCTGCGAACAGAACCAGAATCTTCCTCCCGTATCTATCCAAATTGGACAGAACCCCAGGAAATCCATCCTTCAGAGCCTGCTTGATCCCCGGATCGGTGGCCTTCAGGTTCTTGAACATATCTAGGTTCTGTTGCCGGTACTCAAAGTACTGGGCCAGGAGGCGGAAGGCCTCGAAATGGTTAAATTTCCGGGCTCTGAGAAAGCGCAGGATGAAAGCATCGTCTGTCCTGAGAAAGCCAATGTCTGGACGGGTGATGATCATGTCCCTCACCTCCTGTATGTCCTGATGCAAAGTGTCGGGGTTCTCCTTTAACTCCACCTTGGCTTTCTCCAGGGTTTCTGGAGACAGGCCTGCCTGTAAATGAGTCATTGTCCTTGCAATGGACCAAGGCTGACTATACTGTATATACTACACTAAATATGCTCTATGTAATTGATTATGAAAATGCCAATCATAAAGAGCCCTGTCACTGCAGTGCTTTCAAATAAACCCTGACTTTGGAGATGGTCCTGAGTGTAAGCTACGACACTGTTAGTTCACCTTATGAGTTCACCTGTATCGTGGGTTTTTTTAATTCAAATACATTCATCTGGTCGTGCTCATCGATTGTATATGTCTATGGCTTAAGCAGGCTGAAATCGTCTTAGTTTGCGTATGATCAAATCTGAGGCATTGACTCGACCACAAAATCCGTTCATTCATTCCATCCCACCCCAAAAGCATCTAAGAACGAGCATCACGGTTAAAAGCGCTGCTCTATCCTACCATCATCAAGCGGCCAGGCAATGCGGCACCCTGCAGCATCTCTTGTCATGAGTCTCCATTTAACGCGCATTTCAAATGTTGCCGTGAATTGGAGTCCGAGCATCATCACGATCCCAAGTCTCTCTCAGCGCTCCGTTTTCATCCTATACGTCCTTCGGAAGAGACGATATGGTGTCGGTCCTGGTCCGTATGGTTCCGGTGATGTGGTGGATGGTTTACGTCAGTGCTGCTGCTGCTGTTGCTTCGCTTTGTTGCTGATGAGAGTGACTTCAAGCATCGCTCCGGTGATACAGTCTGTCCGTCATCACATGGCGGAGGAGGGGAGAGCGTTCGCTCTGTATCCTCCCGAGACTCACTAAATAAAGGTTTGGCCATTTTTTTGCCACTTGCCAGATTTATTTTATGTTTCACATATCGTGGATGGCGCATTTGTTTCTGAGAAAAAGTACAACAGTATTATTATTAATAATAACAATAAATTATCATCAATATCTTTATTTATTTATTTATTTAGTGGCGTTTTTGTTGTTTGGGGATGGCATATTTTAAATATGGAATATATTTACATTAAATATGATTACACAAATATAAAGATACATTTCATACTAATGTAAACAATAATATTTAAAGGGTTAGTTCACCCAAAAATGAAAATTCTGTCATTAATTACTCACCCTCATGAGGTTCCACAACTGTAAGACCTTCGTTCATCTTCAGAACACTAATTAAGATATTTTTGATGAAATCCGTGAGGCCTCCATTGCCCTCAAGATAATTAACACTTTCGATGCCCAGAAAGCTACTAAAGACATATTTAAAACAGTTCGACTTTATTCAACAATATCTAGTGATGGGCGATTTCAAAACACTGCTTCATGAAGCTTCGAAGCTTTACGAATCTTTCGTTTCGAATCAGTGGTTCGGAGTGTGTATCAAACTGCCAAAGTCACGATTTCAGTAAACGAGGCTTCGTTACGTCATAAGTGATTCGAAATGTTTCCAAATTTCAATGGTTCACGTGACTTTGGCAGTTTGATGCACAAAAGATTCGTAAAGCTTCGAAGCTTCATGAAGCAGTGTTTTGAAATCGCCCATCACTAGATATTGTTGAATAAAGTCGTTATTTTTTTATTTTGGCACACAAAAAGTATTCTCGTCGCTTCATAACATTAAGGTTGAACCACTATAGTCACATGAACTGTTTTAAATATGTTTTTAGTAGCTTTCTGGGCATCTGAAAGTGTTAATTATCTTGCTGTCAATGCAGGCCTCACTGAGCCATCGGATTTCATCAAAAATATCTTAATTTGTGTTCCGAAGATGAACAAAGGTCTTACAGGTGTGGCACGACATGAGGGTGAGTAATTAATGACAGAATTTTCATTTTTGGGTGAACTAACCCTTTAATGACAACAAAAACAAATAATAATAATAATAATATAAATTGTTATTTTTTATTATGAATAAAAAAAACAATAAAAAATAATGATAATAATGTATTAATTATTATTGAAACCAACACTAAACTGCTGTTGTCACTAAAGTCAGGTTAGTCAAGTCAAGTCACCTTTATTTAAATTTATACAATACAGATCGTTTCAAAGCAGCTTTACAGGGATAAACAGGAAAACAATGATTCAGTGATGCAAACAAACTTCAATTCTCCTATAAAGCAGCTCTAAAAAGAAAAAAATATATAGCATCATTGTTCAGCTGAGGTCAGTTTAGTGTTGATTCAGTTTCATTTAATTCCTGTGTAAAGTACATCAAATATGAAATGAGTTCCGCTACAAAGCAGCTCAGTAGAAAACAGTGATGTAATTGTCCTGCTCAGTTCAGTTCGCATCCAATAGAGTCAGTACAGTCAAATCAATAATAATGCTGAATATTGTGTCCCCAACTAACCAAGTGGTGACAGTGGCAAGGAACATTCTGAAGTAGAACCTGGAAGCGCTGCACGGTGTACAATGTCAACAGTGTAGGAGACTGACAGGAAAGAGAAGAAATTGTTGAATAAAGTCATTATTTTTGTTTTGTTTTTGCACACAGAAAGTATTCTCCTCGCTTCATAACATTCAGGTTGAACCACTGTAGTCATGTTAACTATTTTAACGATGTCTTTACTACCTTTCTAGGCATAGGGAGATAAGAAAGCTCTCGTATTTCATCAAAAATATCTTAATTTGTGTTCCGAAGATGAATGAAGGTCTTACGGGTTTGGAACGACATGAGGGTGAGTAATAAATTACATAATTTTCATTTTTGGGTGAACTAACCCTTTAAGAGGTATTGCCTATGGGTCAAGTAGCCACAAGGCTTTGAATTCAAAATAGATGCAGGCTAAGTAGGTGTTTGTTGTGATGCCATAAAATAAACAAATGCAGTTGCAAGCAGAATTGCACAGGTTAAACTAGCTGCAGCCAAAGCAGTGAATCAAATCACATTAACCCTCTGAATAATAAAACATATTCAGAAACAGAAGTCGAGCCTTTAGGCTATCCGTAACCATCCACTAGTTCAGGCCTGCAAAGGGCTCAGTCGGTCTAAAACACATGCATACAAACACATGTTAAATTGAAATGCACACACCACTGAGGACACGTACACCCACATATGGTCAAACAAAAGCATGCACACACTTACAGGAAAGTACTCGACTGAGCGCAATCAAAGCCCTCAAGCACCATCTGTGATGATGCAGTCTCTTTCTATTCTGAGTGGACTGATTCTGTCCGGTGGCTATGATTTCATAATGAAAACCTCAGTAATAAGGCTGTTTTTATGGATTCTGATGAATTATCCTTAAAATATGAATACAAATTAAGTCTTTTAATTAAGTCATACCTCTGGACACCATTATATACTCTTTTCATTTAAGCGGCATATTTTCTGATATCTGCTTTTAAAAAGAATATATGAAATAAAAAGTTTAATCTATTTCTCTACTTGTTTATTCATTGCCACGGAGATCAGTTGAT
>RJVU01015592.1:4336975-4355132 GCA_003731715.1 Anabarilius grahami | reverse complement strand
CTCTAAGAGACATTTAAAACATCTCAAAAACATGCTTAGCATTCAAATTTCAGGTCAATCACATGATTGATAAACATATAGACAGATAAATATAACTACGGCTATAATGAGAGTCACTGGTGGCTGATTCTGGATCAGACATTGTGTTGAGATTATGAAAGTCATACTGCTGGCTAGGTGCTGGTGGGTGGGGACAGGCAGGCAGGACAGGATAATGTCACATGTTCAGGTGGGGGGAGGGCCGAAGGGCCGGGGGACGGTCACAGCTGAGCATGGAGGGGGAAGGGCTCCCTAGGGACGGTAGATGGAGGGACGATAATTACATTCAGCACTCTGGGAGATGTGGAGGAAATCAAATGAATGGACCTGCTTGCATTTGAAATTACCTTTGTTGCAGAAGAGCAGCTGTCACTTAAAATGGGTCTGCGGCCATTTTTTTGCCTTTCTTTGGACTGGCTTAATGCCGTTCCTGAAGTAGATAAGGGGTTATGTCACTATTTGAAAAAGACAATGCAATGTTTCACAGAGCTTGAAAGATTGAACGATGAGGTTTTAGCATTATACAATGTTTATCTCAATGCAAATACTTCTCTAAAAAGCTCCTAACTAACAGGTGATAAAAAATGAAAAATAAAATAAAAAGTTAATATTTCCCAACAACAAGACATTAAAGGATTAGTTCACTTTCAAATTAAAATTTCCTGATAATTTACTCACCCCTATGTCATCCAAGATGTTCATGTCTTTCTTTCTTCAGTCGACAAGAAATTAAGGTTTTTGATGAAAACATTCCAGGGTTTTTCTCCATATAGTGGACTTCAATGGCCTAATGCAAGTATATAACAATTAGTTCAAACTTTGACCTGTGGAGGGCAGTAATACACTTAGCAGTGTCTATACTGCCGGAATTCTAATAGAGAAGAAGAAGAAGAGAGCTAGTTCAAGATGAGTATTTATGGTTAAAACGTATATAATTTGAAAAAAAATTTAGAAAATGAGCGATGGTTTTACTAGATAAGACCCTTATTCCTTGTCTGGGATCGTGTAGAATGCTTTGAAGCTGCAATGAAACTGTAATTTTGACCTTCAACCGTTTGGAGGCCATTGAAGTCCACTATATGGAGAAAAATCCTGGAATGTTTTCATCAAAAATCTTAATTTCTTTTCGACTGAAGAGAGCAGGACATGGACATCTTGGATGACATGGGAGTGAGTAAATTATCAGGAACTTTTAATTTGAAAGTGAACTAATCCTTTAACATGTGTGAATTCTCCTTGGGTGTGTCTTAATCAGCTCCCTAGTTCAGTAGTCAGGGCACTGATCAGGGAGTCTGACATTTTAAAAGGATAATTTACCCAAAAATGCAAATTCTGTCATCAATTACTCACCCTCATGTTGTTCCAAACCTGTATGAATTTCTTTATTCTGCTGAACACAAAAAAAGATATTTAGAGAATATGGGTAAATAAACAGTTGATTTGCCCCACTGACTTCCATATAGTTTGGAAAAATATACTACGGAAGTCAATGGGGCCCATCGACTGTTTGGTTACAGACATTCTTCAGAATATCTTCTTCTGTGTTCAGCAGAGAAAGAAATTCATACAGGTTTGAAACAACTTGAGGGTGAGTAAATGATGACAGAATTTTCCATTTTTGTGTGAACTATCCCTTTAAGGGCTGTTTCAATCGCAAAATCTTTGCAGTTGAAACATTAAACACTGAAGCACGAAACATAAATCTTACAAGCCAGTTCATTATATTTGAGCATAAACATACATAGACAGGTCCTTAATGTAATTTAGCTAACATTTATAATTAATTTACAGCCTATATGTGACAATCAATGTATTTATCATAATTTACTTTAAATAACATAAAAAATTTCATAAGAATATATGTTCTGCTGTTGTTCATAAATAGTAGTGACGTTGTACAACTAGGATGTTGTCACATCACCATCAGTGTACATGATATATACTGAGCAGCTTTCAATGAAAATAAGGGGTAAAAATTTTAATTATATATATATATATGAATATGAGCAAAAATGACAGACAAAATCTGGATTTTCACATTAGTGAATAATTTTACTCTAATTTTACTCTAACAGGATTATTGATTTTGTATAAACCCATTTGTTCAAAATAATTTAATTCAGTAGAACCCAACACTGAAGGTCAATACAAGGATAAATGTGAAATGGTTTTTGAAATTAAAGTAGTATCATCCAACACATTTAGAAACAAGAATCCAAAGTATTTTTAGTATTTAATGGGGTTAGGCCGATAATGCTTCAAAATTTAAAAAAAAAAACCCTTTGAGAATCTCTGTAACACAGGCAGACAGGGGAGAAAACCACTGGTGCAACTATTAAATGCTACATATAAAGGCAAATGTCCAAGGGCTTATCTCATGCAGGCCAGATGGTGAGTGCATGTGCCCTCAGTCAGTAATTCCCCGTAACACAAACAATGATTCAACAACAGTTCACCCTCATACTAATTGGAATCCTCTTTTAATTAAGTTGATAACAAACATTTGCACATTATTATATGAACTACTGTAGGCCTCAGCTATGACAATGTTTCCCAACCTTGTTCCTGGAGTCACAGTAACAGTACACATTTTGGATGTCCCCCTTATCTGACCCATTCATTTCGGCTTTGTCCTAAATCACCCCCTATACCCTTAAATAGGGAACTATTCAAAGGGAAAGCCATTTGTAGTGGTGTTTGAAACCATAGTGGACGTTATCAAGTGCACTCATTCAATCCCATAATGCACTGTTAGGGTTGTGCCGAATTAATTCCCGCATCATGCCAGAAGATGGCGCCCAAAGCTGAATCATCCATCTATTTTCCAAACCGCTGGTCCAATGTGGCTTTTTAATTGATTATTAAATTGTTTAATTAAGGTTTATAGATGCTAGTTTCCATGACAGAAATCTTTTCATTACTACTGGAGCTGCCAGTTTGCCAAGTTTCAAATTATTGTTAAGATGCCAGCACAAACTATGCAAAAGCGGCAGCCATTCCGGCGCATTCAGTGTCTGAATTCACTCACTCGTTTTCATTCACTCCTTCAAGTGTGAATGAGGGTACAGGGGGCGGTTTCGAACACAGCTTTGGAGTCTCTTCTAACCGGCGGATGGGTTGAATCAGGTGTGTTTGATTAGAATGAGTTTGAAAATGTGTTGTGTTTTGGTGTGCCTCCAGAAACAGGGTTCCTGAGCTATGAGATAGTGGATGTGTAAACTGATGCGCTTGATGGAAGCAGCATGACTAGCCCTGAAATATTTTGCCTTTGTTTATCCAGTGATTTAAATGGCTTGAACTGCACTTGTGTTACTAGTATCGTGTATACTAAGCATTTGTGTATGATGATATTTTGAGGGGGCAATACATTACAGTTCTGGCTGGGCCATGACTCCTGGCATAACCCGTCATAAATTACACACCAGATGGTCATCTGCCTCTTAGCAGTGGCATGAGCTGTTCCTCCTAATGGTGACATCTGGGCAGACATACAGAGTGTTGTATGGTGAGACAAGTTCAATTATACACTTGTGATAAATAGACTGTAAAAACCTGGTCTTGATCCAGAACGCCTATTATATGTTGACAAATAATGTCATGTTTAATTATTGCATGCATATGTGGAGCTTATTTCCCCAGTGTGGCTTTAGTCTTTCAACATAAAATAATTATCAACTTAATGAAATCACCTTTATAAATAAGCTATATACCAGCATTGGGCAAAATTCAGACTTCAAGATGATTATGTCCCACAGGATGAAAGACAGGAAGAGGAATTTAGAGAACTGCAATTCAAAGAAATGTATAATTTCATTAGTCCAACACAAGTTTTCTGACAAAACATTCATAATTAAATATTTAATGTAGACTAAATTATACACACTGATTAAACACATTTCTAGCATTATATTAACAATTAACCCAGCCATCAAAACAGATTTTAATTTTGCTAAACAGCTCAAAAAAATTTCCATTGTTTAAACTTGCTTTACATAGTTTTTGTCATGATCACTAGTGGGAGTGCCCTAATCAGCCACTAGAGGGCACTCCAACCCGGACTCTTGTTTTTACTCTTGGACTTCATTTCCCATAACACACTTCCCAGACTCATTGCACCCAGCTGTTTTGTGTTTGTTCATTAGTGTCTGTCTATTTATACCTGGGTTGTTTCTGCTTTTGGTATGGTGTTTTCATGTATGGTGTTTTCATGTATGGTTTCTGGTTTCTTAATTTTGGTTTTCCTTGTGTTTTTTCTTGTTTTTGTATGGACTGTTTCTGTGGATTTTGACCCTTGCCTGTTGGATCACGTTTCTGGATTACCCCATTAAAGCTGCACATGGATCTTACCTTCTCGTCTCTGTGCCATACGTGACAGTTTTACATTGAATTGGCAAATTACAGACCCTTTTCAAATCTTCCATTTATGTCTAAAATACTAGAAAAAGTTGCTTCTTTTACAAAAGAATGATCCATATGAAAAATTTCAGTCAGGATTCAGGCCCTATCACAGCACAGAAACTGTGTTTGTTAAAATCACAAATGATTTACAGGTGCTGGTCATATAATTAGAATATCATCAAAAAGTTGATTTATTTCACTAAAACTTGTATATTATATTCATTCATTACACACAGACTGATATATTTAAAATGTTTATTTCTTTTCATTTTGATGATTATAACTGACAACTAAGGAAAATCCCAAATTCAGTATCTCAGAAAATTTGAATATTGTGAAAAGGTTCAATATTGAAAACACCTGGTGCCACACTCTAATCAGCTAATTAACTCAAAACACCTGCAAAGGCCTTTAGGTCTCTCAGTCTAGTTCTGCAGGCTACACAATCATGGGGAAGATTGCTGACTTGACAGTTGTCCAAAAGACGACCATTGACACCTTGCACAAGGAGGGCAAGACACAAAAGGTCATTGCAAAAGAGGCTGGCTGTTCACAGAGCTCTGTGTCCAAGCACATTAATAGAGAGGCGAAGGGAAGGAAAAGATGTGGTAGAAAAAAGTGTACAAGCAATAGGGATAACCGCACCCTGGAGAGGATTGTGAAACAAAACCCATTCAAAAATGTGGGGGAGATTCACAAAGAGTGGACTGCAGCTGGAGTCAGTGCTTCAAGAACCACTACGCACAGACGTATGCAAGACATGGGTTTCAGCTGTCGCATTCCTTGTGTCAAGCCACTCTTGAACAACAGACAGCGTCAGAAGCGTCTCGCCTGGGCTAAAGACAAAAAGGACTGGACTGCTGCTGAGTGGTCCAAAGTTATGTTCTCTGATGAAAGTAAATTTTGCATTTCCTTTGGAAATCAGGGTCCCAGAGTCTGGAGGAAGAGAGGAGAGGCACACAATCCACGTTGCTTGAGGTCCAGTGTAAAGTTTCCACAGTCAGTGATGGTTTGGGGTGCCATGTCATCTGCTGGTGTTGGTCCACTGTGTTTTCTGAGGTCCAAGGTCAACGCAGCCGTATACCAGGAAGTTTTAGAGCACTTCATGCTTCCTGCTGCTGACCAACTTTATGGAGATGCAGATTTCATTTTCCAACAGGACTTGGCACCTGCACACAGTGCCAAAGCTACCAGTACCTGGTTTAAGGACCATGGTATCCCTGTTCTTAATTGGCCAGCAAACTCGCCTGACCTTAACCCCATAGAAAATCTATGGGGTATTGTGAAGAGGAAGATGCGATATGCCAGACCCAACAATGCAGAAGAGCTGAAGGCCACTATCAGAGCAACCTGGGCTCTCATAACACCTGAGCAGTGCCACAGACTGATCGACTCCATGCCACGCCGCATTGCTGCAGTAATTCAGGCAAAAGGAGCCCCAACTAAGTATTGAGTGCTGTACATGCTCATACTTTTCATGTTCATACTTTTCAGTTGGCCAAGATTTCTAAAAATCCTTTCTTTGTATTGGTCTTAAGTAATATTCAAATTTTCTGAGATACTGAATTTGGGATTTTCCTTAGTTGTCAGTTATAATCATCAAAATTAAAAGAAATAAACATTTTAAATATATCAGTCTGTGTGTAATGAATGAATATAATATACAAGTTTCACTTTTTGAATGGAATTAGTGAAATAAATCAACTTTTTGATGATATTCTAATTATATGACCAGCACCTGTACTTCTAGCTTCTGACCAAGGCTGCATCTCAAAACTATAGTTTTACTTGATCCTAGTGCTGCGTTTGACGCTATAGATCATGACATACTCTTAGATTGATTACAAAATTACAATGGTATTCAGGGACAGGTATTAAGGTTGTTTAGATTGTACCTATCCAACCGTTACCATTTTGTTTATTTAAACAGGGAATTATCTAAGTTAATGTCAGTAAATTATGGAGTGCTGCAAGGGTCTGTTTTAGGCCCTCTGCTATTTTCAGTTATTTCATCGTGACCAGAAGAAATCTCTAAATTATCCAAATTGACAGAGTGTGTTAAAAATATAAAATGTTGGATGGCCAAAATTTTTTTTCTATTAAATTTGGATATTAAATTGGACCAAAAAATTGCAAATTGTATTCTATTAGATTCTGTGTCCAATTTAATATCCGAATTTAATAGAAAAAAAATTTCTGGCCATCCAACATTTTATATTTTTAACGCACTCTGTCAATTAGGATCATTTAGAGATTTATTCTGGTCACGATGAAATAACTGAAAATAGCAGAGGTCCTAAAACAGGCCCGTGCGGCACTCCATAATTTACTGACATTAACTTTGATAATTCCTTGTTTAAAGAATCTCAGAATACAATTTGCATCTAGAAGGATGTACTGTTACTTCATCCTCTACAGTTAAAGACCTGGGTGTTATATTAAGACAGCAACTTGACTTTCAAAAATAATTTTTCATGTTATAAAAACAGCCTTCTTCCACCACAGAAACATGGCTAAGCTGCTGAACTTATTATCGGTTTTATGATGCAGAAAAGCTAGTTTATGCGTTCATGACCTCTAGACTGGATTATTGTAATGCACTACTAGCTGGCAGTCCTGCAACCTCATTCAACAAGATACAGTTAGTCCAAAAATGCAGCTGCTAGAGTTCTTACCAGGTCAAAAAAATATTAGATATTTTTATCACCTCTACATTGGCTACCTATAAAGTTCCGTATTGATTACAAAGTATTGCTACTGACCTATGAGGCCCCAAATCTGTAAAGCTGCTTTGAAACGATATGTATTGTGAAAAGCTCTATACAAATAAATGTGAATTGAATTGAACAAATAATAACAATTACTATTAATATATTGATGACTCAGTAACTTTCAGTTAAATTACATGGCCTATAAAATGAAAGTAAATGCATTCAATATTGGTAATAATAATAATATTAAAATATTAATTAAATAGAATATTTAATAATAATAGTAATAAATGTTATTGAAAAATACAGAAAAAAATAGGAATATATTTTTAAAATTACATTTGGATTAGTTATGTATATTCCATTCTGTTTTAATTAACATATATTTAAAACCATTCTCAATTCAATTCTTAAATGCCACAGACCCTTACAGTACATATAGGATACGTGTCAACTGAAAAGAAAAACAAACTGGTCTAGGAAAATTGGTCAATATACTCAGTTTTGTACATCCGGTGACATTATGATGTCATGCTGTACGCAATAAATCTGAGATCAGTGTCTTAGTTACATAATGAGCCACAGCCTTTGGATATATCAAGAACAGACTGCAAGTCAACTTGCTGTATAATAACTTGCATGATTATTGTCTACTTGACCAGATGATGGCAGTATTGTGCTACAACTGTGGATTAACATTACATGTGGCTTACAAATAGGAGCATGCAATATACCTTCACTTTATATTTGCTCCATGAGTCATCTGACGATCCAATATGACATTAAACAATAAAAACACTGTAAAACTAACAATGAAACTCTTCATTCTTTAACAAGACAATGACACTGGAGTCATAAACATTGTATATATATATGATACTGCTAATCATGTTGCATTTGAGGGGTACAACAATATTTTTGTGACTTACTAACAGGAATTACATTGATTGCAGGCTCTTGCTGTCAAGTAATAAAATAAGAGAGTGTAGTGAGTCACGCTGCCTCTTCATATCAGCGTAGCCTTCAACTCTAGATCACCTCTGGAGGTGGTGATGGGTGACTGCAGATCTGACCATGTGGAATAAGCAACATCACTGTGACCCACAGCTCTGCTATGATCAGAGAGGTCATGCCCTTGTCTGGTTGCGTTTACAGTAAAAATAGTGGTTGGTGTATCACATCTGAGACGTCAACACAGCAAAACTGTTAAATATATCTATAGAAGTTTTCATAAAGTCTTTAAATGCGAAACATTAGTGGACCTCAACACCAATATTTTACATTGGACATCAAGTGGCAAGCCAACACAACATCGAAATTGTTTATCATACAAAATCAAGACAAAATTTTCCAAACAAACACAAAAAACAGTATACTAATATTACCATGAACTGCATTGGTGCAAAATACCAGTTTGACTGGACGAAAAGACAACCAAAGATAAGGGAATGGATCAAATTTTGGAATCGCAATCCACCAAATGAAAACCACTGTTTTATATTACATAAATATTCATTTTAGTACTATTTAATCACTGCTTTATATTCAAAGTTCATTCAAAATACTTGACTTTTGAAGACTTCAACATTCCTTTAAAAGATACATTCTGTGTCAGACAGATTCCTTTTTGCTCAGCCTTGCTTTATTGCACATTGTATTTAGTCATCTAGGCACCATCTCTGAAGGTCTAATGAAGACTTTGTTGCATTTCCATTCTTTGTCAGAATGCCTTTCTGCAATCAAAAGCATAAAATCAGGGAGAGTCTATCATGGGTATCGGTTGACACTGATGTCATGCCCAAAGTGAAAGGCCATTGGCTGCAGAGACGCTGGCCTGTTCTTCACAAAGACATGAGAACAATCAACTTAAGATTCAATAAAGTTTGAAACCCTACTGATGCCTTCATATGGATTAATAAAGGAAGAAATGCCACTCAGGCATGATAACAAAGGAAAGCCGCAGTTGGGTGTGCTTCCCTGCTTTCACTAAAGTAAGTCTCCCCTCCCTCTTCCAACCACCCTCATTTTGTAAGGGAATTACGCAATCATTAAGGCTTTTCCCCCCCCAAAAAAAAGAAAATAAAAATTTGGCCATTTCTAATTATCCCCCTCTATGTCTTGTACCACACAGCCAGGAGCTAACAACTACACAAAAAACCTTAGAAACTGCATAGCAACACCCTAGCAACCTAGAATACCTTAGCATCATGGTGGTAAGTTTAATAGTAATTTCTACAGAAATGTTAAAAAAAAAAAAAATCTGTAAATCATTGATTTTTTCAGAGATTTTGGAATTTTATTGACATAACAGCATCACGCAGTTGCTGCAGATTTGCCGGCGAATCTCCCGTTTTAACCCTATCCCAAAACTTTTGTTCAAAATTGCTAATAATAATAATAATAATAAGAAGAAGAAGAGTTTCTTGAGCACCAAATTTGATTTCAGAATGATTTCTGAAGGATCATGTGACACTGAAGGGAGTGACTGCTGAAAATTCAGCCATCACAGAATTAAATTACATTTTTAAAATCTATTAAAATAGAAAACATTATATACATTTATTTAGACTACATAAATTATAATATATTGTATGCATTCAATTTATACACAAATTATATATTCTTTATTTACTAGTGTCAAATTCTCATAGGCCCATCAGTCAATGTCTAAATATAATTAAAACACAGTATGACACCAAGAAATAACACAAGAGTGCCAGTAAATACTGATCCAGCAAGCAATACATTCTTAAGTTCAATCACTCTGTTGTCCTTGGAAGCGGAGCCTTGGTTATGGTTAGCGAGACAATGCATGCCACAAAGGGAAGCTACAGTCCATTTATTGTTCCTCAGTTTTTAAAAAGAAAGCAGCTTTTCTCAGGACTTATGTTTGTGGGTTTTAACACTCACTGATATGGTGTCAGATCTCTGAGGCATTCTGAGTGCAAACTTCTCCATTGTGCCAGACAAAAGAGCTGTAAGAGCTAAAAAGGAAAGAGGAAGCGGCTCACAGCATTCAGTGCTGAGTGTGCACACGCAAACAATGCAGCAAGTCACATTTTAACACCACAAAAATGAAACTTTAGTCATTTACTGTCAAGAGCACTCAGACAAATTGGCAATGGCAAAACAGCTACACTCCTGGGCAAAAAAAACTAAAATCTAATCAAACACACCTGAACAAGCTAATCAAGGCCTTCAGGATTACTTGGCTGTGGCTGAAATCACCCCCCCTATACCCTCATTCACTATCCCCTACATTAGTTTACTAATATAGTTCACTAGAGAGAGTGAATGAAAACGAGTCAGTGAATTCGGACACTTGAGTCTGGGACAATAAACATCATCAGCTCAACAGGTAAACTCATCTTCTCATTTACTTTTACAGCCTCATTGTGTTTAGAATCACGCTCTTGCAAACTATATTAACAAACTTTCAGGGAAAATGTATTTACATAAAGACTTGTAGAAAGCTTAAACTTTTGTTGGTTACATGCAGAGATTATTTCTGTAATCATTCAAAAGCCAACTGAGAAATCCTATTGGGTTTTTGTAGATGGAACCAGGGTGATGTGAACTTCCGTGTTGGCCAACAAAAATACATAATTACTGCAGCACTGGGACTAGCATAACTACAGTATTCAAATAAATACTGTACTACTTTCTTAAACATCTAAAAGAAAAGGACAAAACACATTGGGTTATAGAACTAAGCCACATGAAAACAGGTCTAAGGCTTTGTAATAATAATTTCTGCCCCGAAATTAATCAACTGGTATGTAATCCCAAACGTTCATGCAGCCACTGCCTCAGCTCATAAAATTAACCAGCATATTCCATGAATTCCAATTCCCTGGGGGCTGCCATGGTTACACAATCACGACAGTAATCCGCAGCTTAAATAGTGCACTAGGTTAAGCATGCCCATCAAAGCAATAGTTTGAAGACTGAACAGGCTCTGATGAGGGTATAATGAGGCCCTGTAATCAGTGCCGAATTGACCCATGCCGGTCTCTAGCATTGACCTTCCCTGTTACAGCTCTTTAACTTCTAAAGTAGACACAGGACTGCCAGCAGAGCTGAATATATGTGACAGCAATAACTAGCTAATCGGCCAGAGAGTAATCTGTTATGATTAGACCCTGGGGTCTCATATGCTTACAACAAAGTATGTTTGAGGGTAAAAAAAGATTTGTAGTAAGCAATACATTCTGGGACGAATCCCGAACTGCTAAATTTTGCTAGTTATATAAGTAATATATGTGTCATTTTTACAAAATGTCTGACATTTGTTTCTCTCTTTCCCAAAACCAAACAAAAAACCAAACAAAACCAAACCAAACCAAACCAAAACAAAACAAAACAAAACAAAAAACAAAAAAACACAAAACAAAACACAACAAAAAATAACATGGAGAGTATTTCAAATGCTGGGTTCAGGTCTATGTATCAACGCCATTACCATAAGATTTTCCCCAAAACAAAAAACTAAACAAAACTGAACCCAGCATTTAAAATACTCTCCAGGTTATGCATCAACCCCATTACCATAATATGTCACTCAAAAAAAAAAAAAAACAATTGTGGAGAGAACTGAACCCAGCATTTGAAATACTCTCTAGGCTATGTATCAACCCCATTACCATAATATTTCACCCAGAACAAAACAAAAACAAAACACAAAACAAAACAAAACACAAAAAACAAAACAATTGTGGACAGAACTGAACCCAGCATATGAAATACTGTCAGGCTATGTATCAACCCATTTCCATAAAAACAAAACAAAACAAAACAACAAACAATAATTATGGACAGAACTAAGCCTAGCATTTGAAATACTCTCTGTTCCAGGATAATGTCTTCTGATCACCAAGAAGCGAGACAAAGCTCTCTGAGATTTATGTGCCTGTCAAACCCTGGCCCACCTCGGTACAGCCCTGTGTGGCCTGCGCTTAAAAAAGCCATCCCTCCTTCAGCGCCACCAGTGCGGCAGGGCAAATATTGACCCGTCCCTCTTACAGATGAGTCTCTATGGGGAACTCTGAGGAACACGATTGGCAGATCACTGATGAATGCTGATTAGGGCATCGTTAAAACAACCTGCCAGAGTTACCACGGCGCCCCCTTTATCTCTGTGTCAACTTTCTGGCTCCACAATCCTTTCCACAAACCATTGTGAGTCATCAAAGGCAGTGTAGCGCTTGAATGCCAATGACCACATGAGGAGGGGGTCCAGACAAATGAACTAGAGAACATTTCATAAGACCCTCAGTGGAGGCAGTGAGCAGACAGTAGCCCTGCAAGGGGTCTGAGTGTGTATGGGGCCTCTGAGTGGGGCACAGGGATGGAGGCTCGGACCGGATTTTATGCATGGTTTTCTTTTTAAAAAGGTTAACAGGTGACGACGCTTACAACTAGTGTGGTGTAGTAAAGATTGACTAGTTATAACAGGTACAACACAACAAACTTTCAAAATAATGAAAGCAAACTAAATTCTTGTTGATGCTTCCAGCATTAGAAAGACTTAATGAAGCACAAAAACAACAAATAGCTTGTAAAATCTGTCAAATTTTAATATTTTTTTTGTGCAAGGAAGACTGTGGCAACATTCAGCCACATAGAAGAGTGGTCCAATCAAATAAAAAGTTCTTCTCAATTTTTAGCAGCAGATAAATAAAAAATAAATTTAAAAAAAGTATATTTATTTTTAATTACTCTTGATTCAAAGTAAATGCATTACAATCATTTTCGAAGAAATTAAAAAAAAATTTTTTAAAGTGCCTTAGAATCAGTATCAGTTTTCACAGTAAATCTCAAAAACCATGTAATGCTTCACCGCAAAATGAATAAGAATTAATACATTATATTTTGCTTAAAATTAAGTATTTAATCACCGTAGTATTTGTTGTACAGCCTTTATTTGTTATTTAAATTAGTATTAATATTACAGTAAAAACACCATTAAAATAGTGGCATTTACCAATAATAATAATAATAATAATAATAATCAAATGTTAAATGCCTGGATGCATCATGATACTGAGAATTTCTAAGGGGAAATGCAGTTAAATTGTCATGAACATAATGAAAATAAATGAGAAAAAAAATCTTAATGGTCTTAAATTAAGCTTCATTTTATTTACATACATTTTGAATAGCTTTAGGTTTTGGGGTGAAGTAAGACATGTTGAAAAATCTAAAAAGATTAAAACCATTTTTAGAGAGTTTGAAGTGAGTAAAATGAAATATCTACTCCAGAACTGTAACATCAGCTCAATCTTTCTGTCTCCCGGCACTCGCAATGCACTGCGAGTAGGTCTCGCGATCCAAAAAGTGCACAGCACACACCTGAAGCGTTTTGCAGACATTATCGCATGTTATGGTTAAGTTGTAGCTCACCATAAAATGGTTAAAATACTTCTCGAAGGCTTTGCTCTTTGGCTGCTCAAACCTAAGAGCAAGTTCATGCAAGTTGTGGGGCTGAATGTCTTCGATATCAAAAGCCTCAGTCATAATGTATTCCAACTTCCACTCTGACCTTTTTTCCAGGTTTGCTTCAGTGAGATTTAAATAGAACTGCCAAATATCCTTTGGAGGAAAAAAAGTGAGAGAGTGATTATTACAAGGGATGCAATTGAAGAGCCACGCTTTGAGCTGACACCTTGATTAAAACACAGCATGTAATTAGAACTGACACAACCATTAATCATTCAGAAACAGGAATTGCTCTAGGAACAGAAACATTGGTGGAGCAGGAATGACCTCATACAAAAAACACTCATTTATTAGAATTAAGCCAAACATTTAGCTTCAAACAACTCAAAATATCTGAATTAAAAGACATTTTAACACAAGGCAGGGCACTAATTTATGGAAGATTGTTTGAGCCTCGGCATAAAATATAAAAAAGGTAATTGCTTTTTTCATGCAATGGCGAGTTGATCTCAATTCTGAGAAAAAAAAAAAGTCAGAATTACTAGATATAAACTCGGAATTGCGAGAAATAAAGTCAGTTTATATCTCAACTCACAATTCTGAGTTAAAAAAAGTCAAAATAGCAAGGATGCCAACCAAGAACGATAACTATAACGATAAAGATATGGTTCTAAAAACAAAAGAATAGCAGAGTCCACACCACAGCTATAATGACGGCACTGAGAAACAATATAGTTGGAATTACTTTCAGACCACTTTTTTTTTTTTTTCAGCTGATGAACGATAAAAACATTGACAGCCAATCAGAATCCATCCTGCTTTATAGAGCTTGAGCATTTAAAGCGGCAGGCAACAAAACTGCAACATGCTTAAAATAAACAGAATAATTTTGTCTGCTGATGTGGATGCTAATATAGTTATCGCTATAGTTATCTTGCTTGGTGTGAACGGGCCTTTACGAACTCTGAATTGCGAAAAAATTTATGTTTGTGAGATAAAGTCGCAATTACCTTTTATATTTTTTTATTCTGTGATGGAAGCAAGCTTCCATACTAATAATTATAAGTTTGTGCGAATAATAATAAGAATGTGCTAAAAGTACACTCTAAAAAATGCTGGGTTAAAGAAACCCAAGCTGGGTAAAATATGGACAAACCCAGCAGGTTGGGTTAAAAGGCACCTATTATGCCCTCTTTCACATGATGTAATATAAGTATCTGGTCTGGTCAAGTTTTCAGCTTAAAATACCCCACAAATTTGCCCCTATTTGGGGGTGAGCAAAAACACGCCTTTTACTATATTATTATTTTGCTGGCTAAATAAATAAATCCAAAATTGGTTGAAAAAAATGGCTGGGTGAAAACAACCCAATCCCTGGTTTTGTCCATATTTAACCCAGCAGTTTTTAGAGTGTAAATAAATCAGTGCTAGTAGGTGGAGACTTACCAGTAAACCATAATTCTCAGGGTGGTACAGATACGCACGGAGGCCAGGATTGTTTGAAAATGGCTCCAACAGACTTTTGATAGGTGTAACAGCAGGTGTGACAAATATAGAGTTCGCAGGTTTCCCTTGAACAAATGCATTAATGGTACATAAATCAGTAAGATCAATGATCTATAACTGAGATATACAGCAGGGCAAACAGTTTCAAATACATATATATATATATATATATAAAAAGTTTAAAACAAAAAATAATTTGAATTTCTTAAAAATATTAATGTACCTTGGTGATCCAGCAGAACCATTATGCTGTCTCGATGAGTGTGACCGTAGAATTGACCCTGAACAACGTCACTGTAGTTGCGAAATATTTTGACCAGTTGTTCATTGTAGCTTTCTCGGATGGCTGTTGTATTTATAGCATAGGGTAGGTAACCGATGGGGACGTGAGCAATTACATAGACCTCAGAGGAACAGATGACAGTGAAATTAAGGTCAGCAGTCACTCATACACCGCTGACGTCACTTACATGGACATACCACTATGCAAGTCTTAATTTACAGCCTTCTAACAAAATGGCCTCTTATGATCAGTGCAGCAGGCTCTTTCTAAAATTAAAATGCCTTGTAAAAAGCAGACAGAATAAACTCACCTTCTCCATGTTTTGTCTTGAGAGCTCAAGTGTTTCCTGAAGCCACTGGAACTGCCCGGCAGGATCAGACATATTTACAGTCACTTCATTAGGACTGTAGTACAGGTTTGTGTTGAGACTCACCAGACGGAGGCCGGGTTTGATCACAAGAGAGTAAAAGCCACCTTAATGCAAACAAGTGACATACAAAGAGCATTAACTCACTATATTGTCACAGCTAAAGTCCACCGTTAGGCACAATGCATCAAAGTACCAGTGAAAAAATAACAATGGTAATAGCATTGTAATATGGTATAAATAACAGCAGTTACCTTTTTGCAAAGTAGCTACAGCTGCTGGGTTCAACCACGGAGACCAGAGTGTTGCTACAGCATCGTAAATTGCATTCGCAGAAGTTGGCAACTGATCCTAAGATGATTTAAAGCAAGATTAGCACACACACACACACACACAAAAACAGCATAAAATATTTTGAAAATTCAAAACAGCATCCTATACTGCTCTTTTAGATGAAAAGGTTCTATACAGAACCTTAAAAGCTTCTGTCAGAGGCTTCATATATAGAACCTTTTAAGAATTTAAAATCATTTCATGGAGTTCGTTTTAATGAAATAATTTTGTTTTATTTATTTATTTTTAGTTAATTAAATTTTATGAATTGAACAGCTCATAAACAGAAAAAAAAACATGAACATGAAAGTATTATGCAATCATTTAATCATTTGTAATTAATTTGCCTTATATAGAACCGTTGTGGCATGAAGGGTTCTTTAAAATTAAGTAAAGAACCCTTAGGTTCTATATAGAACACCATTGAAACTTTTTTCTAAAAGTATAGTTTTAGTATTTCAGCAGTATCCAGCAAGCATACTGTGCCAAATTAAGCAATACATGGCAGAGTACGCAGTTTCAAATACTGCATCCCACAACGCAGCGCACTTACCATTTCCATTTTCATAAAGCAAACAGAGGTAATATAAGTAATTAATTTTTAACATCTTTTTCTTGATTTATGTTTTGATCAAATTGGCCAAAGATTAGATGTTTTTAGGTAAAATTTAATAAAAAATGTTAAACTTAATGCCACTCATTATCACTTTCCTGTAGCTCAGTGGTTAGAGCATGGCACTAGCAATGCCAAGGTCATGGGTTCGATCCCAGGGATTGCACATACTCAGATACAAAATGTATAGTATAATGCAATGTAAGTCGCTTTGGATAAAAGCGTCTGCCAAATGCATAAATGTAAATGTAAATCACAACCCACTATCCAGAAATCTCTTCTCTCACACAATGGGGAACACNTTTTTTTTTTTTTAAATATACTTTAAAAATAAATTATATAAAATTATATAAAATATAAACTATATATACATATATAAAAATGTCTGCCCTTTTTTAACCCCAGAACCGTTGTCTTGGATGTAACTCCTAGAACTGGAATTTAAAATACCTGTGGCCAGTAGTCGTGGTTGCCCAGGGCAGGGTAAACTGGCAGCTGTGGGAAGAACTGACGTATGGTGTGAGTCATATTGGCAATAACGTTGATCACTGCATCAGTAGACAGCTCTTCTTTAGGGACATGTGGAGGGCTGTCTCTGCAGTGAGGGGCACAATATTTAAATGCAAGTTAATGAGTAATATTGAAGACTAAAACTAAAGCTCATTAGCTCCCAAATTCAATAATCTCCCACTTTCAAGTGGGAAAATGATACCCAATGTGTAACCCAATATGTGATTACATAGAACAGCTGCAAGACAAAAAAATTAGTTTGCTCTATACCCTGTCCATATAATGAACTCGGGCTGCAGGTCCACTTGTTTCATGTAACTGAATGCTGAGAGAATGAGCTGGTATGGGGAATCACACAGGAAATCTCCAAACACTCCTGGGTCCAATGCAGGAACACCCTTGGAGGAAAAACACACTTTGGTGTGGTCTTCCGTGACATGGTAGGTTGGATCCAAGTGCAGGTCTGAGATATGCCAGAATTTAGCTGGAATTTAAAATGCTTAAGTTAAAAGCCATTTGACAAATATGCAAATACTTGGGCAGTCAAAATTACTCACTTCAGTACCAAGTCGGTATTGAAATTTTAAAAATGTGAGGATACCAGCATTTCCCCCTAGCATTTTGAGTGCTGTTGAGCGGATTCTTAAACACCTCTGATTGGCCATTGTGTTCACGCACTCAACATATATGTATGTGATTGGCTACAATGATTAACGCTTCAAAAACATGTTGTAAATACACATATTTGACACTCTTCACCAAGCGCTTACACAGATACACATGGGAGCGTTTGATAGCAGGCATCCCAACAAGACCACAATAGATTGAAAATAATAACATTAATAAAAAACAAAAAAAGGAAACAGTCAACTCGTTAAATAGTGAAATCATATAAATGTAATAATACACCATTTTAATAATCTTTGCCACTTAAAATTCTTTGTATATGTATGTCTTTG
>RJVU01015592.1:4289942-4336964 GCA_003731715.1 Anabarilius grahami | reverse complement strand
ATATTTAATAAATATAAAAGATATAACAATATATACACAAACACATATATATATATATATATATTTATTGGGTAAAAAAATGTATGTCTGTGTAAATATATATATACAGCATTATTCATAGCGGACATTTGAAACCAGGAATCTTGTTTACAGTAACTGCTCATAACATTGTGAAAAATCATTATGTATCAGCCTAATTCAATATCCAAGTTAAACATCAAATAACCTTTAATTTTTTTTTTAACCACAGAAAATCTCATTTCACTAAATTTCATTTCAGCACAACAGCACATTTATTGCATGGCTATATGCTCTTCTTAATGTAATTTAAGTAATATGTTTATCTTTCAGATGAAACCTGACTGATTTCCTTGACTGTCATAATTTATTTATTTTAAATGAAGTAGCCTGATTAAAAGAGTAATTTTAAAAAAGACTGTTTGATGTTACAGTATATTGATGACACTTTATTGATCTTCACATATTTTTTGCTTAGTGCTGTACCATCTATATTACAAGATGTTTCCATTTATTTGCTCTAATAATGTATCAGATGATACATCATTGTGGTGTACATACTCTAAAATGTTAAAAAATTATGAATACATGCACCTTGATGTTAAGAGACGCATATTTTCTTCGTGTTTTATGAACCAAGAAAAGAGTCTTCACAGACAAGACTTAGATTAAGCCAGGAGTAGGCCTTTGTTAAATTAGGACATTTAAGTAGCTTGTATATACATGCCTTAGAAAAAGAAGTCTTGAGATAAAACAATGGCACTGACATATTTTTTAAGTTGCTTTCAGTTAAAACAGCTCAAGCATACATTTAGGGACAGTTCACCCAAAAATGAAAATTCTGTCATCAATTACTCACCCTCAAGTTGTTCCAAACCTGTATACATTTATTTGTTCTGCTGTACACAAAGGAAGATATTTCTAAGAATGTTTGTAACCAAGCAGATCTCGCCCCCCATTGACTACCATAGTAGGGGGAAAATACTGTGACAGAATTTTCATTTTTGGGGGAACTATCCCTTTAAGAGACTGTGAAACCGGGCATCAAACTTCCAAACAACATACTGCAAAGTGCAAACTAACTGCAAACATGGACAACAACGACAACTAAATGTAACGTTACAAGAATCTCTGATTCTACAGAAGAAATGACAAGGCATGTCTGTTAAAAACGACAAAAACAGACCAGCAAATGCGCGACAGAGCAAACTTATGCATAAAGCCAACTTCAGGAGGAGACATGAAGCACCTTTAACAGCTCATCAGCTTCTGAAACACTTACATGCGTTCTGCAGGTGTTTGAAGACATTATTAACCGGCGCAGAAGAAACCTGCAGGTAAAAAACATGACTAAACACGCATAATAGAACAAGTAAAGTCATCCCTGCGCGTGCCTGTTTATACATTAAACCCTTCTTGAGTAAACCAAAACAGGAAAAACAACAACTCTCACTCGACGCTTTGTTTGCGCAACCTTCTGCAGTCACGTGCACTGATTGGTCATCACTGATTGGACATCACCTTACCTATATATTTGCATAAACGTAAAATTTAGCTTATAAAAACTTATAAATTGTTTTGGTCAACAGAAACTGTACATTGTAAAATTACAAAACAACGTTCCCGAACCTGATATTAGTAGGCTACTGAACTCAGTTTTTGTCAGCCATCTTAATATAGGTAGGGTACACTTACATTAATCTCATAAATGAACACACAAGTCATCATTTTTGACTGGTTATTTATTAAATGATTCATACTGACTGAAAGATATATTTTTTAAAAATTATCAAAAATATTTGTAGTCCATTCTTTCATAGATTTGAAGGAACGAAGTGCAAGTTGTGCTTTCAGTAGAGCATCAAAGCACATCATATCTGTTGCTGCCCAGTGAAGAAGAACAAATCCTGATAATAATCCCCAAATTTATGCCTTTTCATAGGTGCGAACAGCCACCACGTCCCCAAAGGTGAGTTTCTAAAACAAAATTGAAATCAGCAAACAAGACAGTGCAAGTTATTATTGTCAAATAGGCTATCAGTTTATGACTAGTAAATAGCTTAAGTTGAGTTTATTGACCAAGTATGAATATACTGAATAGACTGTAAATAGCCTTACCATAACCATCTTCCCGTCCTTGATCTCCCGGACAAAGGTGGTCTCTTTTCCATCCCACTTCTGCACATGAACAAGCTGGTCTCCATCCATTACCACCGTGGACTGGTAAAAATAACACATTAGGCTACTGTTTTTCATCTCAGACAGAAAGCTTCACAGAACACATCTCCTCTGAAATGGGAATGCATTGTTCCCACTTGAAAAAGTTCCCATTAAACCATGTTATGAAACATATTTTTTTCCAAACCTACTTTACAGTGTCTGTCATCTGCGGTGGTCTCATCAAACTCCTCGCCCAGTTTGAATGAGATTTCAGTGTTCTTGAAAGTACTCTGTGTTTTTAGTACCACTTTATCCCCCTCTTTCAAGATGATGAGGGTCGGCTTAGTCACATTTCCAACTTGTCTTACTGCAAACCCAACACCTTAGAAAGAACCACATTCAGTAAAATCTGCTCACTAATGTCTGTAATTAAAACCATCATGGTAACACTTTACAATAAAGTTTCATTTGTTAAAATTACATTAGTTAACATTAACTAACAATGAAAAATACTTCATCATTTATTCATCTTAATCTCAACGTTTACATTTTTAAGATCTAAGGTTGTATCTGCTGACATTAATGCATTGTGAACTAACATGAATATTTTATTAGCTAACATTAACAAAGGTTAATAAATGCTGTAAAAAATATATTGCTCATTGTTAGTTCATGTTAGTAAGTTGCATTAACTAATGTTAACAAATGAGACCTCAAGTGTTAACACCATAATAAATACAAATAAAAAATAATAAACTATATTATTAATGATATTATTATCATAATCATAAAACTTACCTAGAGCTTTCATATACTCATCAAAGTTCTCACTGTCGACCAGTTTCCATGTGCCACAGAAAGCATCTACCATTTTCAAAACTAAGCTTTTCTGACCAATAAGCAAACACTAAACTTTATATTAATGCTCAGTAGAAAATGTAGCTGCATTTTCTCTTTGCAAAGGATCTTAAATAGGTTTTTTTTTCAACCATGAAAATGATTAAACAGGAGTGGGAGGAGTCAGCATTCCTATTGGCTGTTAGTCAAAAGTGAAACATTTGATTGACTGTTGAGTTTGTAAAAGTTTTTATAAACTATATAAATACATATGCACTATATTCTAGATATATTGATATTTATTCTCAAAATTTTACATCTACAATGCTAGTTAGTAGATAAAATCAAATGATTTTAGTTCAGTTAACAGCAACAAAAATGTACATATTGCACATATATAAGATATTTCTGCTAGTTTTTAAACTTGTTTTGTTTTGTAATGATATTATGTATTGTTTTAGTTTTTTCTAATGGGAGATGGTGACATTTTTTGTGCCTACACATTATTAAAGTTACCTTTGGTGTCCTCTGCTGGTTACATGAATCACCACCTCTGGTTCCAAAAAAATGAAAACTACCAAAACTAAGCACGGGGTTTATTGTAATTTTTAAACATAGCATAATGGCATTTTATATGTAGCTTACAACAGACAAAATAACACAAGATTTATGGGCAGGTAAAAAAAAATGAAATAAAATGTAAATCTCCGACAGAAGCATGATGAAAAGATGAAAGAGAGGAAGAACAGCACTTCTCCACAATCATATTTTTCCATTGCCATTGACAACAGTAAAGAAATATCTGAGACAAGCACTTAAGATGACGTCCGAATGACATGTTTGCAGCGATACATTAGACAGCTAACAATCCAATTCCAGCTCAACACTGACAGCACACAAAGGAAGGCTTTAAAACAAAACTAGCAAATATAATGTACAATTCTGTATTTACAAGAAGAAAATATCATATTCCGTGTTATTCAGCACTGTTTCTTATCCTCTGGCTAGAATGTTAACAATGCATATCTTTACAATACAAAACACAGAAGATGTGGTGTTGTACAAGGACAGACAATTATTGTAAGATTAAAAAAAACTTTACTTACATCACCAAATGGAATGTATTTACTTTTTTTGTGCAAAAAGAGACATTTTTGCCACTACATGTCAACATTCAGAGAAAATGCCATTATGGAAAGTCTTAAAACTAAACAAGATGTTCCTTTAAAATGGGAAAGCAGGTCACATCTGTTTTCATAAGACACACAAAACAGCCGGTCATTAGGAAAATCATGACAGTGAGTCTTTGGGAGAAAAGTCAAAGTCATCGAGATATGAAATGAACAATCATAGCTATTTGAAAAACATGACTTCTGATGAATTCCTCTAATAGGAATGAGCTGCTTCCTGCTGACCCACGCCTGAATGCCAATCATAGGTGGTCTTGATGTTGCATAGCACAGAGTGTAACAGTTGTTTGGTCAATGGGCCAAGAGTAGAGGCAGGTCATGTGTGAGTCTCTCGTGAGGTCAGTTCACTGCGGTGTTGAGTTATGAGCCCTCTGTCTTTGTCTCCCCTGTGGTTTCTTTAGGTGGGTCGGCCGAGGATGAACTCTCTCCGCCCTGATCGCCATCATCTGTGCAGAGGCCATAAATAATCTTTATTAAATGCGATGAATTTGTTTTTTAAGCAGACATGTTCATCCAATAATTCAAACATAAGGAGCAACATTAGCAGTGCCACATTAAGCAAATTCAAAAGAAATTCATACAAGGAAAGTGGATGGTGATGTATTATCTGTCAAGCTGCAAAAAGGAAAAAAAAAACACACTAAAACATTATAAAAGTAGTTTATAGAACTGATTTAGTAAATTTTGCTCTTTTTCTCACATAAAATTACCTCATGGTCTTTTCTTTCCTACTGTGATGTAGTGAAACGGCTTCTTGAAGAAGAAAAAAAAAAAATGTAGGGTGGTACTTGATTTTGTCCATCAGGAATTGATTGGATGGCTTTGGTTTGCTATTGCTGTGATGTCATGTGAGTGACAGGTTGTCCCACCCTCGCGCCGGCAAATATGTCATCGAATAGAAGAGATGTCGATGGAAGACGGAGGGGAAGAAATTTTGATTACGGGAAAAAATCTAAAGATTACGAGGGCACATGTATTAAAATGTGCACGGATAAATCATTTATGATAAATACTGCAATATTCCATTAAAAAAAAAATTGTCAATTTTGATTTCACTGTGACTTAAAAAAAAACAAAAAACATTGCTTCACTTCAGAAGGCCTTTATTAACCCCCTGGAGCCGTGTGGAGTACTTTTACAATGGATGGATGCACTTTTTTTGGCTACAAAATTGGGCCCCCCATTCACTACCATTATTAAGCTATGAAGAGCGAGGATATTTTTTAATATATCTCCAATTGTGTTCGTCTGAAAGAAGATAGTCATATACACCTTGGTTGGCTTTTATCATAGGGTAATTTTCATTTTTGGGTGAACTAAGTAGTTTTTCCACTGATAATCTTCCCTGTACTGTAGCTTCCAAATCCCATTTCTGGCTATGTCTTCTATGTCAACTGATCACATGACAAGCCAAAACCACAGGCATTTGGCATTAGTGTCATCAGACCTGTGATTACACATCTAATAGCACCATTTTTAAATTTTAACACAAGCGTGAATGAGATTTGAGAGCTTCGGTTGAGAAGAAAAAAGAGAAATTTCAGTCTGTTCCTCACACAAAGCTACCATTTGGCTTTAGAAGCCTTATATAGTGCACATTCTGCACAAGTCGTATAAACAAGGGCTTTTCAAACGTTTTGATACCCCAGTCCCCTTGCCAAAGTCAAGTTTAAAGACCCTTTTAATATATATATATATTATAAATGTGTACAATGTTACCTGGAGAACATTCATTTTCAATTATTGACATAAAATGACATAAAAAACTAAATGTTGACTGTAGAATAAAATAATTCTCATAATTTCAGATCAGTCTTTAGAAAGAGCAGTATTATGTCAGTTTCAGTATTTATTGTAAAAAAAATTCAATTTTTTTTTAAACCCCTAGCATTTTGTAATACAATTTTACATTTACATTTATGCATTTGGCAGACGCTTTTATCCAAAGCGACTTACATTGCATTATACTATACATTTGTATCTGTGTATGTTCAATCCCTGGGATCGAACCCATGACCTTAGCATTGCTAGTGCCACGCTCTAACCACTGAGCTACAGGAAAGCTTTTTTAATATATACTACTGGTAAAAACTACTTTTATGAGGATTTTTGTTCTTTTTTTGGAGCTTGACAGTATTAATCACCATCCAATTTTAATTCAAATGAATGAGAGGAAGACCTCACCCTTTGAACTTAGCTTTGTACTAAAAGACAATTCTATTTTGTAGAACAATCATAAGAATCACCACTAGATGGCAGAAGAGGTTGTTTACTTTATTAATTAACAGGACCCAGTTACAGTACATTGATATCATGGCACAGAAACAAAGTCATACAGGTTGGGAAAAGCATGAGGGTAAGTAAATAATGACAGGATTTCCTTTTTTGGGGTGAACTATCCCTTTAAGACACTGACTCAGAAACAGTATTCTGTTTATTATATAAAACAGGATAAATAATGTATGATGTGGAATAGGCCGTATATTCATCACTATTCTGCTGAGAATCTCCACCGTCATCACAAACCGCTCATGGAACATCATTTGCAAATATCATATGTGATGCCTTTGAGGCTTATGGGTAACACAGAGCAGATCAAACGTGTTTGACTGCAGGCAATTATTGATGCAGGTTCAATCATCATCTAATCCTCCAAAAAGGCATTTTGAATTCATATTTATCAGAAATGTGTGCTTTGACTCAAGGTCTTTGCCTACAGCATTAAATTGTTGATATTACTTTAGTTTTTGGAAAATCACAGGTTTTCACCAGCAACCACAGAAACCAAGACTAAGGAATGATTTTCTGACAGCATCTGGTGGCATTCAGCCAGCCCCGTGATGACAGCTCCATCGCTCTAAAGCACTTAAGTGTATTTGTGGTGAGAGAGTGCTCCTTTCTCTGTAGAAAAGCACCTTTTAAAGAGAGGTGATTTTGTCAATCACAGGGACTTAGCTAGACTCTGCCAACATCATGGCCCATTTTATATATCAGAGGCACACTGTGTGGATTAAATTAGCCCAGTTAACTTAGTTTCCAGCCCTGTTAATTCTTAACCTCCTTGCATAAGTTTGCCATTTAATTACACTGTTGATCAATTTAATGCATCCTTGCTGAACAAAAGTATTTATTTCTTTAAAATAATCTTACGGACCCCAAACTATATATTTAAAATATTAAGTAATACTTAAAATATTTAATAATTATTCTCTAAAAACAACGTGAATGCAGCATAATGGACAGATAACTGGCGTGAAGAAGGGAAGCCGAGTCGTGGAAGCCGAGCGAGCGAATGTTAATGAGGACACCTGCGTGACACACCAGTCTCGAGTCCCACGGAGGAGCTCCGCAAGGATAAAAGGAGTGACGACAGTGGAAGACGAGAGAGGACCAGGCCTGGGACATTTATGTTGTTGTTGCTGGTTTATGTCTATATGCGACAGTTGTCCATAAGGGGCTGTCGCTTACTCTCATTTTGTGATTAAACTGTATGTTCATCGTTTGCCATTTCCTTCTTCCCTGAACATCGTTACAATAACAAACCCAGATGAACAGAAAAAACAATGCAGGACAACATACAGTACCTCCTACTGAAAGCTCGGCTAGTTTATCAGGTAGGTCGGCAGCTCCAGGACCAGCCGTGGAACCTAGAATATCTGGCAATGCATTCCGCCGGCCAGTCCTGCCCGTGGCTGCAAAGTCAGTGACAACAGGTTCCACATCAGTCATCTCTGGTGGTCTTCATAGCATCATCTGAAACAAATGAAAAAAAAATATATATATAAAAATATCCATATTTAAAACTTTATAAACCATAATCATAAGCATCCTGCAACAGCCGTATAAGCGTTCACGAGAGAGTTACATGGTTTTTGTGAGAGTGTCCATTCTCACCTAAGGCTATGTCTATAGTAATCCGGAGACATTTGAAAATGCTCCTCATCCACACAAGCGTCTTCCAAAAGTTTCTCATCCAAACTGAAACGTCTGAAAATGGTCTGATTGATATGGTAAAATTGACGCCATCATTACTGTCTTTACAGTGTGTAGTGTACAATTGCTGAGCTTTAGGAAGCATACGGGGCTGAATCAGTTATGGTAATGGGCGTTTGTTTCCGACTTGAGCTGTAAGCGGTAGACCAATCACAACAGACTGGGCCGTCTGGCCAATCAGAGCAGAGCACTCTCGCGGAAAGGAGGGATTTAGAGAGACTGATTCATCCATCAAGTCGTTTGACAATCATTGAACAATGTGGTGTTATGCAATGTATATTATGAGAAAATAAAAATGTTTTTTGACCTTAGATGCATGTAACCTGTTGTAGGAGACCTCCAAAACAAAATTAGGAACCTTTTAAATACCATAATAGGGGCATTTTAAATCACCTTATAAAGCTCACGAGATGACGCAGAGAGAGCAGATATAATTAAGTTCAAACACTATTCTTCTGGCACGATCATTTTATTAGCACCCTAACCCTAACCCTCATTTTTGGGTGAACTAACCCTTTAAGCTTTGAAAAATCCCGAACCAAACAACACAAATTAATATTCATATAAACAAATTCATTTCCATATAGTAATAGTAAGGCATGTAGGTGTGAATAAGCATAATTTTGGGCAATGACAATAGTCCTAAGAGAAACTGATGATACCAGTTCTCTTTCCTCACTGATCAGTCAAGAGTACAAAAGGAGCAGCAGCATTAAAGTAAGTGAAGCTTGTTCTCCACTGGATCTCTAATGAGACTGTTCTGCTCTCCAGGGAGTGACTGAACCGAGACGCTGACTACTCCTTATCTCCCTACACACTGTCTACAGTACCGTCAGCTGCAGGACAACATCCCTCATAATTTCCTCATTGCATTGTCACTAAAAGCCCTATTGCGGTATTGTGTTTCACATTTACCTTTCTTTATGCCTCATTCAGTCAACCACACTATGCAAGATGGAGTGGCTTTGAGGAATTTGGCCAGAATCCCTCCTGGGATATGGGATGTCAAGGAGGATTGCAAATAGCATTCATTGTCCTGGCAGTACAAGACAGTTTCCAAACCGCTTGGCATTGGCAATGGCTTCAATCTGCAGACACACTTGATTGGCCTTTAGTTAAGTGATTGTCTAGTCTGAGCATCGTTAAATCAGACCTGACTGTACATGAAGCCTGCGGGGAAAATTCAATACTAGAAATGTGGGAACAGACTGACTGATAAATTGCACCGTCAGCCCAACCAAATGACCTTTCATTCTCATCCTAAATAAAACAGATGGCTTTGCTTTTCAGATAAGTATAAGATTTAAAAAACAGTGATAATATCTGGGTCAGTTTCTCTGCAGTCTAATACTGCGCTAATATCGTGATTCTGTGAGCAACATCCTGATAACTAATCAATATCTTTATAAATTAAAAAATAATTTCTCCACAACGGACAGTATTCTTCTCTTCCTAGAAAAATCGATATCCTGCCCAGTTGAAACAGTTATTACAACTTAGATGGTGCCACTGCAGCTTAATCATAAAAAATTCCAATCGATTTCCATCCCTGCTTCGCTGGTGCTAAATATAATAGAATCAAAACATCACTTTTGCAAATGAGAGCTATTTATCTGGATTCAAGTTGAATTTTCTTTACATATTCAATCTGACCAGCAGAGGGCATGCATTGCATCCATGTAAACTGAGATTTCACATTTAGGAGGCCAAAAATGCATTTTGTTTTACTGTACAGATGCAAAGATATTTTATAAAATTAGTGATGGACTTTCACGGCTTTTCTTTCACCCTTAAAGTGTAATGCCAATGCAAATTCCCTCCAGATTTTTCTTCAAAAAAGAAAATTGCATTTTTAAAACAAATGAATCAGTGTTATTATTGCATAAATATACAGTTCTTAATTATTATTATATTTATTAATATTTTTAACTGGCTTTTATTTTAATATTCTTTAATTTTCTTTTTGTCATTTTTATTAGTTTTATATTTTTACATATTTTATTTAGCTTAAATTAATTTTTATTTTAGTTTCAGTCATTTTAGTCATTCAAGGCAATTCGTTTTAGTTTAGTTTTTAAGCTTTATTTTATTACTTTTTAAATAATATTATTATTTTTAATAGTTTTAGTTTACAATACCAACACTGAATTAAGTTCCACAATTATATTAGGTTAAAAAAAAAAACTGTGTGGCAGAAATCACACATTCATGTCTAAATTTGGTCAGCTGAATTGAGTGTCATGTCACCTTTTCCTGTGGGGAACAGCATGGATTTTCAAAATGTCAAAGATGCTTTTGCATGGATCACTCACAATCATGTTCTACTGCAATCTTGCTTGATTTATTAATAGATATTTATCATTCAGGATTGGAACCTGAATGTCACAGATCCCTTGTTCCTTGGACTCCAATTCCCATGATCCTCCTGTCTCCACACCTGCACTCACTTTCCTCGTCATCTCCCCATCATCACCGATCATCATCACCTGGACTTCCTCGTCAGCACTCCCTATATATATGGACTCACTCCCTTCACTCCTTGTCTGTTCTTATATGTTATACCTAGTGTTTGGATGTTGTTTCTCCTCGTCTCCAATAAAACCCATCATTTGTGGAAAGTCCGTGAACGCTTCATCTGTACAACAGCCGACCGTAACACTGAGGCATCTTTCACATTAATGAAACCTCTAGACCAACACATCTCACACTTCTGCATAGAACTACTATGACGTTAAAACTATTTTCTCCTTTAGTCATGTCTTGTCTTGCCAAGGGCACCATGTGTGCCAGGACTGCACTGGTGCCCTCTCAAAAATAAATATGTGCATCTCTGTATGCTGCCATGAGAAATAAATGTAACATCAATCAAACTGTATCTTTTCAGCTTCTTCATTTTTTCATCTGTTCCGTCTCTGAATTTGAAGATCCAGGAGGATTAGCAAGAATAAATTCTGCAAAACTATATACACACTTCTTATTCTACTCTCGTTCCCTTTAAACCTGAATGCAGCTCCTAAACAGAGACTAACTCTTGTGTTTTTTGTTAGTAAAATCTTACAAAAGTAAGATTGAAATATGAAGAATGACTTTTGAAATGGTAAATGAATGTTTCTTATGCTTCAAGGTCAGTAGTGGTAAAAGCCTTTGCTGGAGGCCTAATAATGAAGAAAATGTTCCTTGGAAATGTGACAGACTTGCATGGCTTTAGTGCAAATTGTTTGGTCGGATCTTGATGCAGAGAGATATGTGGGACACCAAATCACCAGAGACATCTGCTGCCACTGCATCAGCTCAATGTTACTGAACAGCACAACAAAACAAATATAAAATTAGTGATAAATTAAAAGAAATCGATTAAAATTGATGTCATGAAATTCAGATTTAAGTCCCATTCACACCAAGGATAACTACAAAAATAACGATAAATATTCAGTTCTAAAAATCATTCTAAATATAAAAGAATAGCAGAGTCCACACCACAACTACAACGATAACGGCACAGAAGAAGGGTCAATCAGAATTCATCCTGCTTTCAGAGTTTGAGCATTTAAAGCGGCAGACGAAAAAACTGTAGTGCACGATTAGAATAAAAGATATTGTGCAGGCCTTAACCCTGTACTTTCATTTAAAAAATGTCCTGGTCTAAAGAAATCCTCTTTTTAAATCAGTATTTTTTTAATCTTATCTAGCACAAACATCCTTAAAACAAGATTTACTTGAGAAGCAAAATTGCATATGATTTCATGAAGACTAACATTTTCAGATAAGATATCTTTAGTTCTATTAGCATAATTCTTGTTATCTAATAATATGGTGAGGTTTATCCTTAATACAAGAAAAACAACTACCTAAAATCTATAAACCTATATAAAAAGTATGTCTATATAACTGTATACAAATTGTGGTAAGAAAAATAAACTTATCTTAGTTAATGTTGTTTTTAAGGATGTTCAGATATTTTTTTTACTGGAAAAAAGGACAAAAATAAATGTTATAATGAAGGGGGATAAAAATAAACGTATCTTAGTTAATGTTGTTTTTAAGGATGCTCAGATTTTTTTTTACTGGAAAAAAGGACAAAAATAAGAAATGTTATTCCAAAGGGGGAAAAAACATTCCTGTTTCGGCTGATGCCATGCCAACCTGAAAAAAAATCACTTAAAATATTATAAATAAAACAATCCGCATTGAAAATAGTTTCAAAATCATGCACAATAACAGCTTTATGTTTTAAGAGCAGTAGATGCACAAATGCAAAAAAAAACAAAACAAACAAACAAACACATTTTTGGTTTCTGTTCCACTAAGACATAACTGACTTAACAGATGGTGTCCCATCATTACGGTGTTCATGAGGAGGGGCAAATGCTCAGCAGCTGAATTAAGAAATTAATCAAACACCACTAGTGTGCTGTACTTTTTTAGAGTGCTTTTCCATAGCTATTTATGGCCTCACCTTGTTATCACCTGTGCCACTTAACTCTGCTCTGCCTCACTCAATCCCAGGATCAGAAGCCACTAAAATCAATGCATACAGTGACTTAAGCCCAAAGTATATTCCGTCCGCATTCCACAACGGTCTGTGCACTGTCCATGTGATGTAATTATCATCATCTGGAGGGTCCGTGCACAATTTGTGTGCCCATGCGGATGGTGCGCGTACAACAGCGCATGTGCGAGTGACTTGAGCACTTAAAAACAAAGTCCACTAGACTTTGAACGGGTCTTTTCATGCACACAGCCTAAGCAGTATAGTCTGAAAGGCTCAAGGCTGTGCGCAAGACAGAGCGGAATGCAGAAAATGAAGTATACCTGGGCCTTTACAATGACACTATACAAAGGTTCCTCATGTGTAAGTAAGCCCTGTGCCACCGATGCTCAGTGATGAGGCACTATCAGTGATCCTCAGGCTGAAAACGACACCCCTCATCAACAGGCCGCTGCAATGATAATTGATCTGGTTCCTGACAAATGATGCCAGCTGCCGGTTCAGTCCTCTGCTATTGTTCATTCTTCTGTTGAACATAAAGATATTTTGAAGATTGTTGGTAACCAAACAGTTGCTGGTCCCCAGTGACTTCCATAGTCTGAAGAAGAAAAAAATATACAATGGATGTCAAAGGAAACCAGAAACTGTTTGGTTACCCACATTCTTCAAAATACAGTGCCCTCCACATATTGGCACCCTTAGTAATTATAAGCAAAGGCGGCTGTGAAAATAAATCTGCATTGTTTATCCTTTTGATCTTTCATTCAAAAAAAAAAGAAAAGAATTGAAAGTGGGGGGGGAAATCACATTATGAAATAAATGTTTTTCTCCAAAACACGATGGCCAATTATTGGCACCCTGTTATTCAAAACTTTTTGCAACCTCATTTTGCCAAGATAACAGCTCTGAGTCATCTTCTATAATGCCTGATGAGTTTGGAGAACACCTGACAAGATATCAGAGACCATTCCTTCATACAGAATCTCTCCAGATCCTTCAGATTCCCAGCTCCATGTTGGTGCTTCTTCTCTTCAGTTCACTCCACTCATTTTCTTTAGGGTTCAGGTCAGGGGACTGGGATGGCCATGGCAGAAACTTCATTTTGTGCTAAGTGACACATTTTTGTGTTGGTTTCGATGTTTGTTTTGGATCATTGTCCTGATGGAAGATCCAACCACGGCCCATTATAGGATTTCTAGCAGAAACCGTCAAGTTTTGATTTTTATCTGTTGGTATTTGATAGAATCCATGATGCATATATCTGAACAAGATGTCCAGGACCTCCAGCAACAAAATAGGCCCACAACATTAAAGATCCAGCAGCATATTTAACCGTGGGCATGAGGTACTTTTTTATCCCTGTGTGCACCAAACCCATCTGGTGGGTTTGCTGCCAAAAAGCTCTTTTTTAAGTTTCATCTGACCATAGAAGCCAGTCCCGTTTGAAGCTCCAGTCGTGTCTGACAACTGAATATACTGGAGTTTGTTTTTAGATGAGCGAGGAGCATTTTTCTTGAAACCCTCCCAAACAACTTGTGGGGATGTAGGTGCTGTTTGGTAATTTTTTTAGGCTTTCTGACCCAGAGACTCAACTTATTTCTGCAATTCTCCAGCTGTGATCCTTGGAGTCTTTGGCCACTCAAAATTTCCTCCTCACCGCGCATTACGACAATTTAGACACATGTCCTCTTCCAGGCAGATTTGTAACATCTTTAGTTGATTGGAACTTCTTAATTATTGCCCTGATGGAGGAAATGGGGATTTTCAATGCTTTAGCTATTTTCTTACAGCCATTTTCTATTTTGTGAAGCTCAACAATCTTTTGCAGCACATCAGAACAATATTCTTTGGTTTTTCTCATTGTGATGAATGATTAATGGAACTTGGCCTTTGTGTTTCCTCATGTTTATACTCCTGTGGAACAGGAAGTCATGGCTGGACAATTTCATGCTCCTAGTCACCCTGGTGTGCTAAAAATGTAAATACGAATGGGAATATACTTCAGAGATATTTTACTCATAAGAATTTCTAGGTGTGCCAATAATTGTGGCCAACATGTATTGGAGAAAAATATTTATTCCATAATGTGAGGGCCACCCAATTAAACCTCTATCCTGACTGTTCTGCACCTAATAAAAAGGCAAAAAAACAAGATATCTCACAATTAGCAAAAAGTGGTTCTGCTTCAGGACAATTCTCTCGGCTGAGAAGAGCTCTGCCACCTGAGCCAGAACACTTAACAACCAGCACCAGAACTGAGCAACAAGGGCAGCAGCTTGCTCTGCGAGGTCAAGCCCTCTTGTGAACCCCGCAACAGAGATTTGCACCAAAAGCAGAGCAGCTGCTACAGCACACACCTGTGCCGCGTCTCAATAGGCATTTACCATGTTTACCAGTCACAGAATGGGCCCACAGAGACGTCTGTGTCTGGTCAAAAAGTCCAAAACAATCTGTCTGTTTAGTCATGTACTGCAACGAGTGATAAAAACTCTCTCTTTCTCTCTCTCTCGCTCTCTCTCTCTCTCTCTCTCTCTATATATATATATATAAAATACAGCACTATGCAAAAAGGCGATTCAGAATGTACCCCAGATGTGAAGTTCATGCACAAAAACATGCTAAAAATAAACAGACATTACTTTAAATGTCAGAACAAACAAGGATAATCCGGTCTTAATCCATGTACAGCCCAGTAACAAGCTTTAAAATAGCACTAACAGATAGGATGAGGCGTTTGCCACTTTCCTTTCGGCACACTTACAGCTAATTTTCTACTTTAGATGTTCAATCTGCACTTCAGTTCAAAAAAATATAATGACATTCCCTCTCATGGACAACACTACAAAGAGCATGAAGGAAATGGAAAAAAACGTGACTGAAATAAAAAGTGAAAATGTTAAACAGTCAATTTAAATCTCCTTGTATTATATGGCCGATTTTAAGCATGGCTAAGGTGGGATGCTTTCACGAGCATGAACGCGAAGGATTATACATAATAAGGGAAAAGAAATGTTGTGGTGATGATTTGCTTTTTTATAGGAATAGTTAAGAATAAACACCCCCATGTAATTTCAAACTCAAATTACTTTCTCTCTTTTGTGGAAAATGAAAGGTGAATTTGTAAAGATAATCCAGGCCGCAAAGCTTCAAAATCACAAAAAAGCTTCATAAGAATCATAAAAGTTGTCTTCAAAAAGTCTTCCAAAATCATACAATAATAGTTTTGTGTCTAATATTTAAGAGATTATTCACTATAAATCTTGTCATTCACTCTAGACCTTTTTAGCGACATTGGGTTCATGAATGAATCTTTTCTGAATCATTTCAATGAATAAATTGATCCAGTTCACAAAACCAGTCAAAATGATTTGTTCACAAATCAAACTCATCTGCTTCCTGAGTTCAACTCACTGACTCACAAACAATAAATGAAAGCTTCAGTCCACCATCATTAATTGCATGAATTTATGTTCAGAAAAAGAAATCATTTTAGTGCGAACGAATCCTTTAACCAAATCCTTTAGTTCACCCAAAAATGAAAAATTTGGTCATAAATTACTCTCCCTCATGTCGTTCCAAACCCCAAGACTTTCGTTCATCTTCAGAACACAAATTAAGATCTTTTTGATGAAATCTGAGAGCTTTCTGTCCCTCCATAGACAGCTACTCAACTGACACTTTGATGCTTCAAACAGTTCATAAAGAGACTGTTAAACTAATCCATATGAATTGAGAGGTTTAGTCCAAATTTTCTGAAGAGACTCGATCGCTTTATATGATGAACAGATTGAATTTAGGATTTTATTCACATGTAAACAACTCATACATCAGTTGTGGTAAACAGAAGCTCAAGCATGCTTGCTTGATGTGCGAGAACCAATGTGGTTCTTTCTCGTGTTATGCAGCACGTTTGATATTCTGCAAGAGGTTTGTTCTCACGCGTCAAGCAGGTTCGGTTGAGCTTCTGTTTATGTTCGCTGATCAATGTTTAGATGTGAATAAATGCCTAAATTAAATCTGTACATCATATAAAGCGATCGAGTCTCTTCAGGTTCATATGGATTAGTTTTACGATCTCTTTATGAACTTTTTGAAGCGTCAAAATGTCAGTTGTGTAGCCATCTATGGAGGGACAGAAAGCTCTCAGATTTCGTTAAAAAGATCTTCATTTGTGTTCTGAAGATGTCATGATCACCAGTTGGAGTGCCCTATTTAGCCACCAGAGGGCACTCCACCCCGGACTAGTTCCTCACCACTTGGACTTCATTCCCCATAACCCACTTCCCGGACTCATTATCCCGTCATAGCACTCAGCTGTTTTGTGTTTGTTCATTAGTGTCTGTCTATTTATACCTGGTTTGTTTTTGCTTTTGTTATTGTGGTTTCATTTACGGTCACCGGCTTCTCTGTTTGTTTTCTTTGTTTTGTATGAACTGTTCTCTGGATTTTGACCCTTGCCTGGCTGTGACTACGATTTTGGATTGCGATTTTTAAAGCTGCATTTGGATCTAACCCTCTTGTCTCTGTGCCATCCGTGACAGAAGATGAACGAAAGTCTTACAGGTTTGGAACGACATGACGGTGAGTAATACTTCCCTACTTATAGTATGTGAAAAACATTATGGCAACAGAGTAGTATGTCCGAATACATAGTATTTGAAAAACAGTCCCTAAAAGTCCCCAGATGACCTACTTCAGCCGAGATTCTGAAGTGCGCATTCGACTTTACTATTCTATGAGGCCACGGGAGAGGATTTATGGATGGCAGTGAAATGACGCAACTGACGCTGCTAGGTCACGTGACAGTAACAGCAATCCGAATTTCATTCATACTACCCATATTCATACTATATAGAACATACTTTTTTAACGGAAGTAACTTCAAATTCAAGTACCTACTCAGACAGCATGCGATTACTTTATTCAAGTATGAGTAGATCATAGCATTTAAATCAAGAGCACTCAATGGCAAATAAGTATTCAACATCTTGCTTTGTCTAATGAAGCACAACTTAATAGTATGATTGCTTATCAAAAGTGCATTTAGTTCACATTTAGAGGGTCTCTGGAATAAAGGACAATTATGAATATAAACAATAATTAAAATGAGACTATTGAAAATAAGCACAGAAAAAAAAGTCTCATATTTATTGGACCAAATACCCAAGGCCGCTCTGGGCCTTTGTCCAGGTAAACAATATAAGAGGGGGGAAAAATAGAGCTGGATTTTTCCAAATAATCTCCGCTCTGAGGATCAAGGACAAGGGCCTGATCTCATCTTCCACACACTTCTTCACGGCCTTGACAGTCTGCAACAAGACAACACACAACCTTGTAGAGCTTGACTTGACAAGAAACAAGAGTAGCTCTCAGTGACATTGTCGTGATGGAAAATAAATAGCTTGTTCGCACATGGTTATGTAAAAAAACCATTGCTATTGAGGTCTGAACACAACAGAAACTGAGTCAGAGGAACTGTTTGAGGAGGAGAGACGTCATGCAAGTCTCCCAACACCTAGCATTTAAAGGTCTTGTCTATTTACTCACTCATCTGTTCAGCCTGGCTAATGATAATAGCACATTAACTGCCAATCAATAAGAGTGAGAACAATGCGGCATATGACCTACAACAGCATGGGCTAGTGCGATAAGCCGGCGAGAAAGCTGCTTGTCTGATTTGATGGTTCTGCAGTTGTGCAGAGGTGTTTATTTTAGTGCATTTCCCCTTTCTGGGATTTTGTAAGGTCACATCCACGATGGCAGGACAGCTAGCAATTTATCGAGAGCAATGACCTGAGGCTAACGCTACAGCGTAAAGGTGTTGACTTGCTGGAGCTGGGAGGGCTCTTGACATTTACATGAGGAACACAAATGACTCACTCATAAAGTCATAAAGTTGGAATAATCTATGGTAAAATGTAATGTATTAAAAAAACCTGAACATGTGGTTAAATATTTAGCCCTAATTTTAATTGAATTGCAAATAAAATGTCCATCCATTTGTAATACACAGTTTTAACACGAACAAACTAATAAACTTAATGTGATGTATATTTGTCAGTCATACATGAAACATGTATGTATGAAATAGGTAAGAGAACAGTTTCTTCGTTAAATCATTTAATCATATTTTTTAAATTGCATTTATTCAAATGGATTAGAATCGGCATAAACGTTTTATTCAGTTAAAAAGTACGGACATGGTTAAAATATGGCTAGCTGTGAAATTAGTTAAAATGGATGATTGACAAATATGCATCACATTGAGTTTATTAGTTTATGTTTAAACTGTGTAATCCACATGGATGGAAATGTTATGCAATTAAAATACATAAATCTTAAATCTAGCCCTAAATATATATTTGAGTATGACTTTTTGGCATCAAGTGACAATTCAGCACTCAACAAATTGTTTCAATTTACAAAAATAAACAAAAATATTCTTAAAATCCAACCCTGACACACTAATATTTATAATAATTTGTAAAAAAAAAAAAAATTTGAATTTGGATGGTTTCATGCTGTCTGCAGTCAATAATTCACTGTGCACAAATGATTTACTTATTATTTTAAATAGTAAACTGGAGACATGAAAGTAGAGATGAGAGAGAGAGAATGAAATCAGGACATAACCTGACTTGAACCTGCATCCCATGAGCCAACAGCTCTTGCATGTCTTGAGCATGTGCACAGTTCACTGTGTCACAGCTCTGACAAAATACAGTTTGTTTGGACATACAGTCTTTAACAACAACAACAAACATTTTCTCCACTATAAGTAGGGGCTGGGCGACAAAACGATAACAATAATTATCACAATATAATTGTCCTCTATAAAATGCTAACAAAAGTCAGATAAATGTTCAATATTGTTCATGCGCCAAAAGCGGAACGAAACAGTGCTACTCATTTGAACCGTGCCACGCGGACTTATTAGTTGGCATGGCTCAAACGGTAGCGCAGCGCAAGCTTACTAGAGCAGATGCGTTTACTTGCTGATCTGTCTTGATCACGTGATCACTAAACAGCGCTGTGAGATCCAGTGAATAGTGTTTGAAACATTGTGCCATGAACGATCCAGTTAGAAGGCTTTTCGATCTACAAATCACCATCACTTACCATGTATTTACTGAAGTGACACTAATTGCACCATGGTATTGTGGAAGAAATGTGGGATATTTTATTATATCATTAATGTAGACGTATTAAATATATTAAAGGTGCAGTGTGTAAATTCTAGCGGCATCTAGTGGTGGGGTTGCGAATTGCAATATAGAGAAGCTATGGTAGCTAACCCAGGACAAAGATGTCATCGTCTGAGACAGCAGAGAGTAGCTAGTAAAGCAAATACGCTCTGTAGAGCAGTTTGTCTGCCAAGGGCTACTGTAGAAACATGCCGGCGCAAAAATGGCAAGGGGACCAGTGTTGTATGTAGATAGAAATGGCTCATTCTAAGTTAATAAAAACATAATGGTTCATTATGTAAGGTCTTTATACACCGATGACATAGTTATGTATATTATATTGCATTTCTGTCAATAGATCCTCCTAAAATTTACACATTGCACCTTTAAAGGAGTGATGGAAAATAATAACAATATTTTTTGTTATTAAGTAACAGCATTAGTGCATTTGAATTTATAGCCTACTAAATGTATTTAGGCTACTGTTTTTTAATACAAATACCATAGAACTGAAGCGCTATATGGTTGGTTTTACCTGTGGTTATCATGATATAAATGTAAGATATTATGGATGACCAATGGTTAATTTGAATAAAAGTAGAGTCCTAACTCAAACAGTCAGAATATGTAAATTTTACCCTATTCAAGTTACAATTTTTATGAATGTTACTGTTTTTGTTAATGAACATAAATCATGTCAACTCAAGCTATTGGTACTGTCAAATGTGCATTTTTTTTAAGAGACAAAACATGTGATATGTGCCATCAAAGTCAGGCAACACAAATCTGTTTCATGATTCATGAAACAATATGACCTGTTGGAACATGCTGAAATTAAGAAATAAATTTTTCTATTATAAGATATTTATTTTGTTTAGGAAAAAGAGGAAAAAGGAAAAATGTTTTGAATGTTCTACCTCAGATTTGTGAAATGTTTGGCAAGTGTTTGTCATGTTCTGACAATAAAGAGTAGTTTAAAACCACAATTTCTACATCTTTCACCCAGGAGCAAAAATCTGCTTTTAAACTTGAATGAAATAAAGATTTGACAATTATTGTGATAATTATCGATATAGACTGAAATGAAAAAAATATTGTGATAATTTTTGGCCATATCGCCCAGCCCTAACTATAAGCCTATTTATTTGCCATCACAACTATGCATGATTATGCGACCCATTTTTGTTGAGAATCACTGACCTAGATGTTTTAAAGTACTGAAGCCGGACTACACTAAAAAGGACTATATGCACATCCCATAATGAGAATTTTACAATGAAGCTGAAACATGTTCAAAAGCTTTCAACTGCAAATGAACAAATGCAAATGCAAAAAAAAAACTAATGCGATCATCATTTATTATAATTAACGAATCAGCAAAGCATGAAGCAGGAGTGAATATATTGCGTTCCATCTTAATTAGATATTTAAACACCACTGTTTAAAAGTTTGGGGTAATGATAAAGTATCTTACACAATATCATTCAGATGCTGTGCAACGAGATCGGTCCGCTGGTTTGTCCAGTAATGCCGTCCCTTTGCAAAGTCACGTCTTTTTTGATGCGCATCGAGGAATTTATTCTTTAAATGTGTTTCCATCGTAGTTTATGCGCATATTTTCATATCGGGTAAAAATTGATCTGACTTAGTTGAGCGCATACGTTTTTTTTGTGCGCATTTTTAGAATTTAATGCGCATCTTGGCGTTTTTTTTTTTTTATGCGATATCCCAAAATGCACATAAAAATAGTTGGATGGAAACATAGCTGTCACATGATTCTTCAGAAATCATTCTAATATGCTGATTTGCTGCTCAAGAAATATTTCTGATTATCATCAATGTTGAAAACAGACATGCTGCTTCATATTTTGTGAAACATTTGTTCCATTTTTGTAAGATCTTCTGACACAAGAAAAAAGAAGAAGGGTTTACCAGATCCATGTTTTCAATTCACTGGCCCAGGATAAAATAAGGGTGGACCCCAGCCAATATACACTCATTTTTGTTCCTCCTTTATCACAGGACCCAGGATGAGGTTTGTAGTTGTCCTACTCCTGATGACAGCCCTGAACATAACCATCACTCATACAACCTAGAACAGCTAATAGGACATTGATTAGGGCATCAGTGTCAAACCCAGATAAATCCAAGCAACCTCAGAACCACCAATCCTTAAAAAAGCTACCTGACCTCCGAACGAGCTTACTGCGGGACTGTCATGACTGTGCGTTTCAGTTCTCAGGAGGCTTCCATTGACACAGATAAGTGGATGAGCAGTGAATAGTAAGTCTGCAACACCACGGTCACTACAGAGACCACATTATCCTATTTCCACCCTGATGATAAATGCCACATATACATCACGCTCTGCTGGTCTTCACTAGAGCTGGAGTGTATGATAGTATATGGGTGTTTCATTTTTTCAGTACGATGAATGTGAATGGGGTGTCAAACTCCAGAATTGACAATAAGGTCACCATTAGAATTAAAAAGTCGGCATAAAACGGAAGTTGCGATAATCTTTTCTTACCTATTGTGCCATATTTCTGAATGAAACGGCTTCTCGAAAAAAGAAAAAGAAATGTAGAAATGTTTTGTTAGTCTGAAATTGAGACTAACTCACGCCAGTTAAAACGTCATCAGAGAAGAGATGTTGCTGCAAGAGGGAGGGAAAGCTATTTTGATCAAAGATTATAAGGGCACATGAAATTTAAAAAATAAAATAATGATGTGCATGTATGAATCATTTATGATAAATACTGCAAAATTCCATTAAAAAAAACAAGAATTGTATATTTTGATTTCATGGTGACTTTAAACCAGCTCAAAGGTAATCCATATAAATGAAGTGCTATATTCCAAGACTTCTAGAGCCATATGATAGCTTTGCGTGAGGAACAGACTGAAATGTCATATTTTGTGCATATTCAAATATGGCATTTCAAAACGTGTCACAGATTAAATTTTGATTTGTTTCTCACACAAAGCTATTCACAAGACTTGGGATATAGAGCATTAGTTGTATGAACATCTTTTAATTGCTTTGTCATTTTTGGAGCTTGACAGTCTCTTGACATTCACTTTTAATTGTATGGAAAATATCTCCTTATGAGTCACAGCTATCCATATTATATTAATTTCACTGTTTTGAATCTTTTGTTTTTGAAATTGTATATTTTGGTTTGCATTAAGTCCAAATCAAATGATAAAATGATTAAGCAATATCCTTTTATTTGTGAGGTTTTTATTTCACTAGGTTATCTAAAAATACTTAGTTATTTAATATATACACTATTGTTCTAAGATCATGATAATGCGACATTAAAGACTGGAGTAATGATGCTGAAAATTCAACTTTGCCATCGCAGGAATAAATTACATTTCACAACTGTCAATATTTCAGAACTGAACATTTTTTAAATCTTGGTGGTCCTCAACTTTTAAATGGTGTATACCATTTTTTTTTTCCTTTCTTTTTTTTTTTGAGTTCTAGCAAAAATAAATATCTCTTCGGAAATTACTCATACCATTACAATGTGACTGCAACATAAATAATCTATGGGATTTGCTCTTTGATTCTTGAGGGAGTGTAGGTCAAGACCTCATAACTTTGTGGTGGGTGTACATAATAAATCCAGCTGAACATACTGTACCTTCACTTGTCATTCCCATAACTGTCACACAGCTGTGAAAATATCAATACTGTGTGCAAATAACAGACAAATCCATCTTTGAAAGCATATGATGTAATTCTTGTTTGCTGACAATGTTGTCAAAATATTGTCTCTCAGGATCTTCAAAATTAATATGAAAGCACAAAAAATATTTTCTATATTTGAGTTGTTCTCAGTCCTGGTATCTTTTTGATTGATTCTAAGAGCACAAAGCAAGCGCCACGATCACACTGTTTTGACACTGCTCTGTTGACAGCTATTCCCTGAGCAGAATCTGACCCATTAAACTAGTCTTTCCCAGGTCAAAAGACATCAGCTCTGTTCTAAAATATGCGAGCTGCCCCGCATACATAAGCAGCTACCTTCCCATGTTGCTGTAATTAGCATGTTGCAAAATATAAAATGTGGTAGTTTAATAAGCACAGAAATATACAGGATACACAAATTTTGGAAGTAATAGAAAAACAATACATTTTTAATAATACTGAACTCTTAATTATCTATAATTTTCATAATCACATGAAATATATTTATAATCAACAAATGCAACAACTGATATTTTACATCTGTTGAGACACCAGTGAAGTGGCTGTAAAAATATACATGATTCACACCCAGTTAAATAACTCAGTTTTGGAGCTGCTGGTTGTCATGATTAATTAAAATGTTAGATTTAACACTGAATATATGAATATTTATAAAAGCCTGAGGTTGAAAACAACAATTAAATCATCATATCCACCAGCAGGACCATTTTTGAGGCCACATTTTTTAACTTGGATAGATTTTTAAGCACATCTGACAATGGTTGCTTGCTACTTAATCTCTTATGCCATGTGGCCTAATATTCGGCTGTGGGGAACGTTAAACTTTTTCCACTATTATATTTACATGGTATTCCAAGGTATTTCAAAGAATACCATGGTATTACCACAACACATGTCCAAAAAAAACAAGGTAATAATAACAACTGCTTTCGTTGGCAGTATTTTGTCTTTACCTGCAGTACAAACAAGCAGCAGCAGACGCAGTGACTTCATAAAGTGTTTCAATCTTCACTGCTGAGGCGCTGACAAATGATAGAACGCAGGTATTTGTAGCCTAAAAACTGCGCCTAATGAAATCAAGTTTTTGTTCTCGGTGTTCTAAACAGTTCGAGAGTGATCATCCCCTCTAGATGATTAACTACAAAACAAAAAAAATAGTAACCCTACTACCTCAGAAATACTACATGAGAAATATGTTTGACTTCACTATTTGTAGCGAGCGACAAATGGTAGGGCTTCAGATTCAGTGATTTGATTCTTTTTAATTCTTTTTGGGTTGATTCTTTCTACAGGTTACACGGACCTAGATATATGGTTACGTAATTATGTGTGCGCTTATGTTACTGAATAGTACTGAATCTGAGAGCATGTCTACAAATCTAAGAGACTCTGTTGCGATAAACATCACATGTGTTTGCCCAGAAATGACAGCAAAGCAAATCATTCTTTTCATCTATACACTGTAAAACAATTCTGTGAAATTTACATTAAGAAAGTGACAGCTNGTGCCTGTCTGCACGATTTTTATGTTTTGTGATTTAAGTGGTGTAAATAAACAGTCAGTAGTCCAGCCGACCCTGTCCGCTTCCTTCCTTCTACATACGAACTACGTTACACTGATATTGGGCCCTATTTTAACGATCTAAGAGCATGGTCTAAAGCGTATGGCGCAATACACTTAGGGTGTGTCCGAATCCACTTTTGCTAGTTTAACGAAGGGGCAAATGGTCGGCGCGCCCGGCACATGGTCTAAAAGGGTCGTCCCTATTCTCTTAATGAGTAATGGGTGTGTTTTGGGCATAATGTGCAATAAACCAATAAATAAATAGATATACAAGTCTCATCTCACATTCCCTTTGACTTTAGACCAGGTTTCAGATGGTCAATGGCACAGTCTATTTCAGTTGCCTCAAAATAGCAACATGCCAACAATGCACCTGAACACACCTTGTTTTCAGACCAGCATGTCCATGGGCGGACAAATGGGCGCAAATGCATTTTCTATTTAAACAACGTGTAATGTCATTTTATGGTTTTTCAATGTAAATTATGCAATGACTTGTTCTTTTTCACTTCCAAAAACTGTAAATTTATGTAAGGTTAGATGTATTACAGTTATTCACTGTATTGTTATCCAATTAACAGGTTTTTACTGTCATGTTTTTACAGTCGTATACCTGTAAAATCATGATCATTTTTTACAGTGTAGGTTGAGCATGATTTTAATCAAGCTATAGCCTAAATAAATTTGATGAATTTTAGTAATGATCTTACATGAGTTTAATTATGGTCGTCCGTACTTTTTACAGATTCTTTAATGCACTTCAAAGGGGAAAGAGACGTGTCTGCCCAACAATTATGAAAACGGCTGAACACTAGTCTGGGAGCCAGCTAAACTAGCTAAGAAGACAGGTTTAAGTTTGCATTTTCAGCTGAGTTACTCATAACGAACATTTCTACAGAAGGAAATAAGGAGGATTTAATGCCATTAATGCTTGGAGGAACAGCCACCACACTACAACTATCAAAGAGCTCCAGCTGTGTCAGATGAAATGGCTCCAAGCATTCCCTTGTCACACATTTCTCATCTGGCAGGCTTTATTCCACCTCAGACCTTTGAAAATAATGTTCTGACTGCAGCATCCTTAAACCGCAAATGCATCTCAATTTCCTTACATTGTAACTGATTTAATTTTCAAGGTCTAAATGAGGTCTGATTGAATCAGTTCAACTGGTCACTTGTTCGAATAATCCAACTACTTCCGACACATCTGTGCGTGGTGAACAAAGCCAATTAGCGCTGCATTACAGCTACGTCTCCAGCCATACCCATAGCTATCAAAGCTGTTTACTGCATCACATCACATGTTCGGCCAAAAATAACGCAAGCCAAGTCACATCCAATCATCTACAGAGGATCAGATACATTAGCAGCAGCAAATTGAAGATGAACTGTAGGTTAGCTGGACAACAAAGGTTTTAATCTTTGCCTATTAATAGCAGATGCCAGCCGCTTGAGGGCAAAGCCCATACGTGTGGGCTAGAAGAACAAAGCGCAGATTACATGTGATTCATCTTCTCCCGTTTCAAAAGCAGACCTTGGTTCCCTGCACAGTGCATCCCCAGGGAATGATTTTCCCATTGGCTATCTGCCTCCCCAAACAAAGATCGTGCTCAATGACGCAACATCAATGTGCACCGGACGCTGCTGAAATACCAAAGAAAGGCAAAGTGGCATCAATCAGATTTGACATTATCCAAAACTATATTTGGACTGATGATACAGAACATCAAGCATTTAACTCTATCATTCCATATTATTTCTAGGCTTTTACAAGCCAGTTGCAACAGAATCATTTCATCTGTAAAATTGTAACAATCAAGTATATCAGAAATGGCAATGAGTTTTGCAACTATATTTCAATAAGGACTGATTGCAGTGTTGATTGGTTTGATTAGTGGTACTTGGCAAGGCAAGCATCACTAATATTTCATTGAACTATTTGTGCTACAAACATGAATGGTATCTTAAATAGTGCAGCTTGTTGAAAAGATGTGTGCTATTACTTTGATAATCAATCTATAACTTACAATTTTTCATTGGGCAGACAATAAATTGGGATTTTATAGAAGATGGCTCTTTTGATTTCAGAGAGACATTTAGCAAACCACCTTGACACAACAACAATAAGAAAATAGAAACGAGACTACAGGCATCACTCTTCACAAAAAGGTTCAAATCTAGTTGTACAAAACAGTGCAGTATTATAAAGCATTAGAACAGTCTCACAGGGATATTCCACTGTGAAAATCTATTTTATCTTTGATTCCTTTTTGTAGAACAATTTTCATGCATCTAAGGGGTTTGCTATAGCTTCTTTTAACCGGCTTAGACCAACCATTTTGTTGACTCCAAAGTGTGCAATGTTTTCTATATAGAGTAACAAACAACAAGACAGGCAGAGCAATAAAGTAAATGGACTTTCTTTCTTTCACAGAACATCTAAGTGAATCTGCATGGGAGAGATTTCACAAAAAGCAGCCTATTACAACATTAAATCAATCTGGTTCATTTATCTAAAGCTTTATTTTGCAGGTCAATATATTCTACACTTAAATTCTCCTAATCATTAAATGTCCATGCTAGCTTTTAAAAAAACAATTCATCAGCCTGAGAGTTAGTTGGCTCTTTGCTGTTGCTTGGCACATATTTTGATGCTGCTACCCCTGTACAGTATAAAAACACCTTTAAAAGATTTATGACCGGCTGTATAGAAAATGGCAAGAAAGAAGAGGGAAGCAAACTAACACTGATCAGTAGAAATGCAACCATAAGGAACTTGCACCCGTAGAAACTTGACCTTCAATCTAGAGCCCTAAAATTGTTCCATTAGAGGGGAAATATGATCAGATAACCTTACACCTAAATATGCAAATTTTCTCTTTTTTTCTATTATGGATGCACATTTATGAGTAGGCTATGATAGCTACTCATAATTTGAGAGCAACATACTGTAGCAACACAAAAGTTCTGTTCACATTGACACAACAAAAGACCAGAAATCATTCATTATAATTGGGAACAGAGAACTGACTGATGCTTATGCTTTCCATTGACAAAAAAATAAAAAAATAAAAATAAAATAAAATAAACTATTGGCTTGAAGAACCTTCCATGAAGAACCTTTGAAGGGTTAGTTCACCCAAAAATGAAAATGATGTCATTAATTACCTCATGACCTTCTACACCCGTAAGACTTTCATTCATCTTGGAACACAAATTAAGATATTTCTGATGAAATCCGATGGCTCAGTGAGGCCTGCATTGCCAGCAATGATACTTCCTCTCTCAAGAACCATAAAGGTACTAAAAACATATTTAAATCAGTTCATGTGAGTATGGTGGTTCTACCTTAATATTATAAAGCGACGAGAATACTTTTTGTGCGCCAAGAAAACAAAATAATGACTTTTTAACTATCTAGTGATGGCTGATTTCAAAACACTGCTTCATGAAGCTTTGGAGCTTTACGAATCGAATCTGTGGTTCGGAGCGCCAAAGTCACGTGATTTCAGCAGTTTGGCGGTTTGATACACGATCTGAATCACTGACTTGAGACAAAAGATTCGTAATGCTCCGAATCAGTGTTTTATATCTGAAATATCTGAAACGCTTCCAATACTCATTTTCCACAGAATAGATACACAATACCAGCTGCACGTTCTCGCTCTCCCATCTCTCCGACAGCGAGTTGACATGCAAAATGCAAAATGTATAGTGTTGGTGGGCCTCCAGGAATGTGGTTGGGAACCACTGGTCTAGGCTTATGACACACATAGTGTGCCATGCATGAAGACACTGTGCTTTCATAAATAATTCACATCTGCTAGGGTTCCAGTGTAAGATCGATAAGAGCTCCTTGTGAATGCGACCCCTTTTTCTCCCGTCACAGACAATTTATCCAGCGCAAACACAGGCACAGGCTTTATTTGACAGAAAGTGAGAGTTGTAAAGCTTCACAACATGCAACAATCTGTTTTATTTACTTGACATATGGTACATACAGCTCAGAACAGACCATAAAATAAGCTGTTGCCTTGGTGCAAGACATTTTGACAGTTAGCAGGGGAAGATCAAACTCAAAGCCAGGATATCTTGGTCCCTAGATTGTTAGTGTATTTTTAGGTCCAATATGATGATGCGCTCAAATCCGGCGATTTAAGATAACAAATAACAGATAACAGTGAGACCTCTTTATAACCCTCCGGTGCCAGACTGTATACATCAACTGCTATAGTAGAGCCTAGGATTAGGCCGTATCACTAGAACACTCTGTGGTCTTTAACTCCTTAATGAAGGAGGAACAGCACATGATGTACCCATGGGTGGCGCTAGGGAGGGGCTAGCAGGTGCTTCAGCACCCCCAAGAATAACCAAAGCACCGCCGTAGCACCCACACAAATTTTTCAGCAATTATATACAGGTTGTGTGTTATATTTAATAAATAAGTTGATAATAAAAGCAACAAATGAAATAAAATAAATAGATTTGACTCATTACGCATGCATGACGTGATTTGCAGCTACTGTCGCACTTTTCGTAATTTCATAGCATTTTAAAGTGGAGCGCTTCCTTGTGCCAGAGCTGCCCCCGACTAAAGATTTTTCTAGTAGTCGTTCATTTAGGCCATAAATCGCTTAGTCACATGTTTATATTAAATTAATTATTAGAATAATAATAGCCTACTAAGCCATCCTTTAATAACCTATAGGTATAGGCATGATATAGCACATTCCGCGCTCAAGCTCCAGCATAAAACTTGCTGCAAAGCACCGGCATAAGTAATAAGCATGTGTTGGGGGGAAGAACAGATTTTAAACTATTTAAAACATATTTAAACTAAAGTGCTTCCTGAGTCAGTGTCGGCTGCAAAGAGGAAGTTGCCGACGCTGACAAAAAAAGATTAGATATATCTGAGAGATCTTTGTCCTGTCTCCGACATTTGAAGACATATAAGGAACTGTGGGGATGTCCGAAACAGCAGCTTGGCACATTTGGCCATCGTTCACAGAGAGCGAAGGCTGGTTTGAGATTTTAAATAGCAAGTAAATATATCCCAGTGCTTTTTGTTGTCTTATTGCCATTGACTGAAATTCCGAAACGTCTGCCTATTAAAAATAAATAAATAAAAACATTTTGGGAACTGACTGATCTATGTGCTTTTATAATTAAAAAAAGTATTTACATTTACATTTACATTTATGCATTTGGCAGACGCTTTTATCCACATTGCATTATACTATACATTTGTATCTGAGTATGTGCAATCCCTGGGATCGGACCCATGACCTTGGCATTGTTAGTGCCATGCTCTAACCACTGAGCTACAGGAAAGCATATTTAAATTGTGCTGAGTCAAATAATCATGTAATGAAATATTAAAATTAGAGGGGGTGAGTTTTCCTCATATTTATTTTATTAGTTATATAAAAATAACAAGTTTTTGCACACATTTGCAAGTAATTGCCCAGATCCCCTTGTCAATGATCTAGCCGCCTCTCAGCACCTGCGTTCAAAATTCTCTGACGCCGCCCCTGGATGTACCACATATGGTGAGATGCATAAAAGCCCACATCATTAGTAATGTGCACCTCTGCAAACTACCACTGATCCATCAGTGTCACCGCCAGACACCTGCAGACAGTCAAAAAAAAGGGTATACAAAAAAATATTGATGTTATATATAATTTCTTACTTTAGCCGAGACCAAAGATTATCATACTTTTTCATGTTAAAATACTGTAAAAATGCTATGGTAAAAAACTGTTAATTGGTTAACAGTAAGTTCCCTTACTATATTAGGTGACAAACTGAAATAAATCTTCATGTAATTTTGCTACCAAAATATAGTAGTAAAATATGTAATAGTAAAATATGAGTATTTCAGAAGTAATTTAAAATAGTGATGTACTCTAATACATTAAAATGTTTTTTTAATCATAATTTGGTAACACTTTTGTATGGGGAACACATATTCACTAACTATGACTTTTGCCTTTTTTAAACTCCTTATTTACTGCTTATTAATATTTAGTTGTTGTAGTGGTTAAGTTTAGGAACAGGGTAGGATTAAGGGATGTGGAATATGGTCATGCAGAATAAGGTATTAATTTGTGCTTTATAAATCCTTATAAACAGCCAATATGCAAGCTAATAAGCAACTAGTTAAAAGTGAGAATTGTTCCCCATATAAGTGTTACCCACATTTTTTTAAGAAGCCCATATGAACCTTATTTATGAAATAACATGAATGAATGGGTTATGGTTAAAAGATTTTATTTATGAATTTTTGTTTCATAAATACTTAGTTTGGTGCCACAAATTAATTACCCAATTAATTTAATTTAATTTAATTTACTGAGCATTTTTGGTTGGTTTATCCTTCATCATAAACAAAAAAAAAGCTTTGTTTAATTTGAAATGATGTGACGCAAATAAACCTGTTATGACCACAAATTTCTGTGCATTTCACTATTTTAAGGTGAAGTGTGAAATTTCTGTGCATCTAGTTGAATTGCAAAAATAATGGTTGTTTTCAAATCTGCCATTGGTCCAAAAAGACTATAAGAAAAAAAAATTATAAGTTGTTTAAATATTACATATATTACTATAATTCAGTAAAGGCAGGGGAACTGTATAGTTGTTGTATTGTAAGTTGCACCGTGTACAAAAGTTACTAGTAATAACTATCTGTGATTGTGCTGCATGCTGCGACGCTTTCTATTGTTTGTTTACAGGAGAATATTTATGTAATGCCTGGGCCAATTGGTGGAATGAATGGAGAGTTGAGCTCTCTTGGGATCTCGCCAGTGAAACACTTGAACAGAAGCTGTCATGCCTTTCACTAGAGCCTTGATGATACTCTGAGGGAGGCTGAAACAGAATGAATATCAGCTGTTAAAAGAGAAAAGAGAGGCTGCGCTTCTTCAAGGCCAAATTTTGATCTGTTGCATACTGTCAGTTTAAATCAGTTTAATCTTTTTAAATGCCTGCTCTAAAAGACTACAAAAGACTTTGTGTTACAAATAGGCACCTGAAGCTCCCAATGCGTTGTCGTAATAATATGTTTCAATTTACTCATTGAGTTCGTTTTATAATCCTCAAACTTCTATAAGGCAAATGTGAAATAACAGACAAATGTAAAGGTGAAGTGTGTTATTTTGACTGTTATCAAACATTTTCCCAGAACTGCCTGCCATTGGTCAATAAACAGACAGACCCACCTCCAAACTTGCACCATTGGTTGAGCTTTTGTTGTCATGGCTGGATGGGAACAGAGCAATGTTTTGAAAAACTTCTAGGGGGAATGAACATTGGCTTAAAAATGTGGTAACACATTAGTAATATATAATAAATAATTCCCATTATTTGCTTATTAGCATGCATATTACTTGGATATTGGATGTTTATTGATACTTATAAAGCACATATTCTGCATGACCATATTCTACATCCCTTAATCCTACCCAATTCCAATACCCAACAAACTTAACAACTACCTTGCTAACTATTAATACACAGTAACTAGGAGTTTATTGAGGCAAAAGTTGTAGGTAATAGCTAGTTAATAGTGAGAATTGGACCCTAATCTCAGTAAGATTATTTTAATATTAAAAAACAAAACACTGGAGCTGCATTTTTCTGTGATTGCATCACAGCTCAGTTTCTTACAGTGCCATGATTTTCAAGATATTTCACATTCAAAAATGCTTTTGATATGATCTATAGAACAACGCTGTCACGATCCTTTCATATAATTAAACTATTTCTGGCTTGTGATTTTCTAACTGCAGCATTTTGTTAAAACAATAACTTTACATGTTAAAATAGCCTAAAGAACCAAAACAACAAGTCTGGGCATCAAATCTGCTTTTCTTGTCTAATTGCCACTCTTCTGTCATATGTGTGAAAGCAGACGAGCAAGTGTGAACGTGCAGCACCAGCGGTAATGGAGAAAATAAACTGTGCCAAACGATACTGTCTAGTCCCGTGAGCACAATTAACTTCACAAGCAGGCAAACATTGCAGCAAAGTTTCTGTTATCATCAACAAGGCCAATTAAAAATAGATTCTCCATGGGCGGCACCCAGCAGGAGATGCTCTACTGTACCATGACACAACATTCACACACCTCTTTGTGACCGAAACACATTCTGCAGTCGAAATTGATTGATGTAGAGAAGCGGATTCTAGATCGCAGCAATTTATTATGAGATTTGATGTATAGAAGCGTCTATCTGTTTTCACCACGATTCGGTCAAATTTTCTCAAACCATTAGAAATTTACCCACTGGTTAAATCCAGAAAACAGAAGAGAGCCTTAATTCTTAGCATACAGGTTGTTATTATTATATCATTAAGTGTGCTGTGTAACGACAGCCTTTGAAAACCAGATCCTGCCCTCTATCAGCAAATCTTGTGAGGGTCATTGAGCTGTTCTGGGGAAAGATAGGACTTATCAATGTGTAATTTCATGTGTGATTTAACTCTGCCGGAGGCTCATCCATTATCACAGTGCAGCGACATGACAATCTTTTGTTACCAACATCACCAATATACAGTATTATACAAAAAAAGACAGCATCCATAGCAACGAACAAAGGGCCCTTCTACCAGAATGTAAATGCAACTCGTTATAGTGGAAAGGACACGGTGCCTGTTTGAGTAAATGCCTCTAGATGAGAAGATAATGAAACTGCTGTGTCTCCTAGGCAACTTTAACCACCTTTAACTTAGCAACTAAATGATCAAATGTCACAATATCAGTTCTGCTCATACTCTCCAGGGCTTTTAACCAGGAAAATTAATTAATTCAGTTAATAAATCAGAAATAAAAAAAAGAAATGTCCATGCTAAAAGAAAATTAACTAATTGTAGTCTATTTGTGTTTTGAAATACAGTGGCATGAAAAAGTATATGAACCCCTTGCAGAATCTGTGAAAATTAGAATTATTTTAATAAAATAAGAGGGATAGTAAAAAATGCATGTTATTTTTTGTTTAGTACTGTCCTGAGTAAGATATTTTACATAAAAGATGTTTGCATTTAGTTCACAAGACAAAACAATAGCTGAATTTATTAAAATAACCCCACTCATAAGTATGTGAACCATTGATTCTCAATACTGTGTGTGGTTACCTGATGATCTACGACTGTTTTTGTGTTTTGTGATGGTTGTTCATGAGTCTCTTGTTTGTTCTGAGCAGTTAAACTGAACTCTGATCTTCAGAAAAAATCTCCAGGTCTTGCAGATTCTTCAGTTTTCAAGCATTTTTGCATATTTGAACCCTTTCCAGCAGTGGCTGTATGATTTTGAGATCTGTGTTTTCACACTGAGGACAATTGAGGGACTCAAACACAACTATTAAAAAAGGTTCAAACATTCACTGATGCTCCAGAAGGAAACACGATGCATTAAGAGTCGGGGGGTGAAAACTTTTGAACAAGATGAGGATGTCACAATTTTTCTTATTTTGTTTAAATATCATTGTTTTTCATTTAGCACTGCCCTTCGGAACCAACAGAAGATGCTTGCATGTTTCCCGGCAGAAAAAATTAAGTACAATTTACCTTGATATTTGAATTCAAAAGTTTTCACCTCCGGCTCTTAACTCATCGTGTTTCCTTCTGGAGCATCAGTGAATGTTTGAACCTTTTTTAATAGTTGTGTTTGAGTCTCTCAGTCGTCCTCAGTGTGAAAAGATGAATCTCAAAATCATACAGCCACTGCTGGAAAGGGTTCAAATATGCAAAAATGCTTGAAAACTGATGAATCTGCAGGAGCTGGAGGACTTTTCTGAAGAACAGAGCTCAGTTTAACTGCTCAGAACAAACAAGAGACTCATGAACAACCATCACAAAACACAAAAACAGTCGTGGATCATCAGGTAACCACACACAGTATTGAGAATCAATGGTTCACTTACTTTTGAATGGGGTTATTTTAATAAATTCAGCTATTTTTTTGTCTTGTGAACTAAATGCAAACATCTTTTATGTAAAATATCTTACTCAGGACAGTACTAAACAAAAAATAACATGCATTTTTTATTATCCCTCTTATTTTGTTAAAATAATTCTCATTTTCACAGATTCTGCAAGGGGTTCACATACTTTTTCATGCCACTGTAACTTTTAGAAGGAAGGTACTGCTTAGCCAATGCAGACACTAACTTTAAATTAGCTTTTTGATCATTTACAACCATGAAGCATTGCTGGAGACAGAGATTAATCATTTACAAACATGTCCATATATTACAACTGTAATAATCCTGCTGGAAAATCCAGTTTATGCTGTTTTGAAACATGTTTCAAGCTGGTTATTCGCTGTTTTAACCAGCAATCATGTTCTAAAAAAACAATTTGACTGACTTAACCTGATATGACCAGCTGGCAGCCAGTTTGTTGCTGCATGGTCCAATATAGTCTATCAGCATCTACGCATCTTAGATCAGTTAGAAACCAGCTATAATAGAATACATTTAATCTGATTTACAAGACTACATCAAATCCAAGGTCAGTGTGATTTTAGACACATATAGCCTTCACCACACAAAAATGAAGTCAAATGAAAAGGAAAATAAAGCCTTTAGTTCAGTTCTAGCATAACCTTTTATCTGTATCTTTTCATCATGAAAACCTTCCATAAATGCTTTAATTCAGTTGCATTTGTTGAATAAATAGATGTAAATACAAAAAAATTATAGTAAAAATTCTATTAATATAGTCCATTCCTTCATGTGTCTGGCGCGTATATTGCATGGTCACAGTGAATATGAACTGGCAAGATGACATTCGAACGGGAACAATAGATTTTCCCTCCGACAACTGGGATTGTTTAGATCCATACGCATTTATAACACGTGGTTCATTCATTTTCATACTGTCCTATCATTTCAGCGGCATGTAAATGAACGGACAGCTGTAATGCATCAGTGAGCATCTGGATAGCCCAGCGCACATAAAGAACTTCAAAGCGCGCAGTGATGCTCTCCACATACGATCTCTAACCCTCTCTGTCTGTTTTATGACAGTCCTGCAACAGAGCTTTTACTCACTCCGAATACGAAGCAACTCCTGGAAGCGGAGTTATCCGGGAGAACACTCCGAATCAGTACCAACAGAGGCTATCCGCGGGGGGAACTCCGCATATTGAGACCATCTTCGTCGTGATTCTCCTTCTCTGACACCGAGTCCTGCGCGAGCGAGCACAACTACCCCGCGCGCCGCTGACATCACACGAGAGCGCGCATAGCCAAACACTGCCTGTCAGACACAGAAAAGTGTTTATTTGTCTATGAATTGTATGTTTATTTATCGATGAATTGTCTATTTTGCATACAAACTGGCATATGTATGCATGTAAATATATATTAATTTAGGATAATTGGTCTCAATGGCAAAAAGTGTCCCAATTTACCTGAATAATAATAATATAATATAATATAATATAATATGAGGCTATACATTTTGCACACTAATTATATAGGCCTATTTAATATGTGAATGGGAATATTTACATATTCCCATTCGCACATGGCTTTCATATAGCCTATAGTTCTTTCATAATCAAACTTGACACTCCATACTCTATTTTTACACTAACTGGGTGACCCTTCACTTTGCGGGTCAAATCTCTTACTACTACCTTAAACACCTTATGCAATAACAATCAACCCCTTTAACAAACAAAACGGTTACTCTCCGAACTGGCTGAAGATAATCACCTCTGTACTATTCTGCTCCACACGGCCACATGGCAGCGACTTCATCCCATTTGTCAATTCCAAAAATAAAATGAACTCTGGTGTCCCAAAGGCATGTGTTTAATTATGAAGTGATAGAGGATGTCTGTAGACCAAAAGAGTATTGATCTAAAAGAGTGACAAAAAGAGATTTTTCTCTGAAAAATTTATAAAGGGGTGATTAACTGTGAAAAGGCAACCAAGCTCTCTTGAGAAAAGGCAGATGGTGGAGGAACTAGAGGGAGAAACTGCAGTTACCAATCTAAATTTGAATATTAAAGCAATATGACTTCTAAGAGCCTGGTTTTACAGACAGGGCTTAGATTAAGCCAGGATTAGGCCTTAGTTCAGTTAGGACATTTAAGTAGCTTTTATAAACATGCCTTGAAAAAAAAAAAAACATTACAGTGTGCATCTTGAGACAAAACAATGGCAGTGACATATTTTAAAGGGGACCTATAATGCCCCTTTTCACAAGATGTAATATAAGTCTCTGGTGTCCCCAGAATGTGTCTGTGTATTTTCAGCTCAAAATACCCCACAGATAATTTTTTATAGCTTGTCAAATTTGCCCCTATTTGGGTGTGAGCAAAAACAGGCTGTTTTTGTGTGTGTCCCTTTAAATGCAAACGAGCTGCTGCTTTCCAGAAGAAGGCGGAGCTTTAACAGCTCACGCTTCAGTTGCTCAACAACAACAAAGCTGGAGAATCTCACGCAGCCAAAATGACAATTGTCAGTAACGTGTTCAGCCTTACATTGTTCAAACTGGAGTCGGACACTGATGGAGAGACTCAGGAAGAAGTTACAACTTTTAGAATGCAACTGGAAATTTCTGAATTGTTAGTGGATACATTTATGTAGTTGCTTCAATTCATCGACAAGCATGTGCTATCATGTTAATCTTTTGTGCAAAACCAGTATGAACGCTCACTGTATATAGCATACTTGTTTGCCAAACAGAGCCATACACACCATGCTAACGTTTATGATTGCTATCAAATGCTGTGAATGGTCTAAATTTTTTTTCCAAAATATCGCTCGGAGAGAAACACTACTTTTTTAGCAATCGAGCTTGCCAGGGTCAGCTTGCAGGCTATCCAAGCTAAGGAGACTCTAAATAGTGTTCTGTGCTCATCTGTGCTGCCAATGAAAGAATAGTTAGCATGCTTTGCGCAAACTTTTGCCATGGCGTTAACACCGGTACACCGTCTTCGCTTGCAAAAACAAAATGATAGTGCCGTGGGTGGAAACGTGCAGATTAAGGGGCGGTAATATTATAATAATAATATCCCCTTCCTACGTCACTAGGGGAGCGAAACCTGAGGGGGTCGTTTTTTCACATGCTTGCAGGGAAAGGCTTGCCATAACAAAGTTACTGGGTTGTCCTTTTTCACGTTTTCTGGGTTGGCAGATGCACCGGGGACCTGATTATACCACTTAAACATGGAAAAAGTCAGATTTTCATGATATTTCCCCTTTAAGATATGTCAGTGCAAGATGCAACTCAAACATGCATTTTAGTCTGGGGCTAGGCTTAAGCCTTGTCTATGAAACTGGGGGCACTTGTCCCACTGCTTTGCATAATGATATGGTAAGTGTACCTGTTGTCAGGCAAACCACAGGATGAAACCCAGCCAAAGCTTTCAAGCCAAATTTGTTCAAACAAATGACCAGGATGGACTGATCAAAATTAGTATTAATTTGAATTCATTTTGAAGAACTAAGTAACTGATGCTTGTTTTGCTTCTCTATTTTGTTCTCTGTTTAAACACTAGTACTCGGTTTAAACTACCACTTATGGGTTCTGATGTGGTGGTGACAAACAGTGGCTTGATAGAATTAGAATACAGTGTCCTTAATCTTTCCTGAGATCCAATAATAGAATTAGTATCATCTACTTGGAATACAAGGAGACATGGACGGCATGAAAACTTTGTACGTAATGAGTATAAGCTTGAAAATGGAAACAATCAGATTCCAGAAGTATACATTTGTCACTTGTTACTTTCCCTGGGATTGGGAAATGACTGAACAAGCGTATAACAGAACGGCAGCCCTTTCATAAGACATACTGGGCAATTACAGCTCTTATGTAAAGCATCACTTCTGCTTCATCTCACAAATAAGCCAAGAGATAGAAGTCATTTTTTTATTGGTTGCATGAAAATGGAAAATGAAAATGTTTAATCCTTTACAAATTACTAGCTACTAAAGAGACAAGATTATGTTGACTTAATGTTGAGAAACTTGGTGGAAGAATTTTATTGCTATTAAAAATCATGTGCTGTTCCTAATTATAGTGCATGCAAATCTGACACTCACATCATGACCAATAACATTTCCCTGAACAAATTTCTCAGAACACAGATATTCTAGACCTCCCTTTTATTTAATCATTTGCCTCAGTGCCAATTACCTGACTCAGCAACAGATTGACTTCAATGACTGTACAGCTGTTTCCTGACTCCAGATTTTCAGGTTTCTATTTTATTACTGAATACTTTTTCATGCATTATTGATGAAGATGTTTGATTTCACCATAAGAACATAAAAGAGGAAACGTGACCAAGCGTATTCATAGCTGTAGTTGCACAATTTCTGATTTTCATTATTAAACGTGAAGTGAACAGAAGTTACAAAATAACACATTTTTTACTGTTTAAAAAATGTAGATTTTTTATTTTTTATTTTTTTTAAAGGTGGAAGGTGATCGTTCTTTAATTAACTTTCATTCTGTATTTACAAGGTACAACCGATGGAAATAAAGAGCATTTGTTATATTGCATTTAAAACCTCTTATTGACAAATAAATTTACTACCTCTCAAGAAGTAATAAGAGATTGTTCAAATCAAAAGTAAGCTTAGTCAAAGATAAATACTTAATCAGTTCTATTCTATTCTATTCTATTCTACTTATGTAATCCTGTTTCCATGAAGACAACAAAAGTGTTCTTTTTATATAATTATGTAATGATTTTTTAAAATATAATATTTTTAAATAAACATGACACAATTAAAAACTATATATATATATAATCCCAGATTCATGCAGCCTACAAAACACAGAATAACATAATCAATGAATATGAAGCAAGAAACAATAATGCTGTGAAAAACAAGCTGGAAGTTTCCATTCTTAAAGGGCCATACAAACAAGATTTGGTCAGTGAAGGGAGCTGTTCAGTTTGTAGTCCTTAAAGAAAAGAGGTTTTGAAGAGAGTAAATATTTATGAATAAAATGAGGTTGTGGTTAACATTATTTGAAGAGAATTTCATTCTTTTTGTTTACATGTAACTTTTTAAAAGTGTTTTGAAAAAAAAAAAAAGCTAAATAATAAGAATAATACTGTGCAATTTCATATCTATCATCTATTTATATATCTATGTATCTATAATTATGCTACTAACTTCTCAAAAATACATTTTCATTACTATATTTTGCATTTTTTTAAATAAATTTACTGTAATCATAGACTTAAACTGTAACATTTTCCAAGTTTTTTTCCCCCAGCAACTTCTTAGTATCTTTTTTCCTTTATTTTGTCAGCGTGAAAGACCGACGTTTTATTTTGAAACGTTCAATGTGACACTAACCTGTGGTTTCCGGCTTCATCAGACAGCGGAGCTACATTGTAAACACACCGCGTCCATTTTCAAACCAGTTAGGAGAAACGTCGCACATCACCGCTGAACATGGGGGCCGTACTTGGGCTTTGTTCCATGGCCAGTTGGGTGAGTTCACATAATCATATACTACTGAAATCTAAATATAATCTTATGGATGTGCGAAGGAAAATAACTATTGGGTTTTCAGCGAGTTTATCCTGTGATGCTGATGACATCCGCATCGGCAAAGAGAAAATGGTGTCTGGGCCTTTCGCTATTCATTACATTCATAAAACCCACTGCATCTGTAGAATAATTACCAAGAATGACACATAACATCACATTAATTAATTTTACTATGTTTTAAGTGTGATTCAAATCAGTTTTTTCTGCTTTGCTAAATCTACAATGTCATATTGGGTGGTGCCCTTGTTGTGATGAAGCAGAAAATGTGTGTGTGTTATGTTTTGCTTTTTGCGTAATTTGGATCACCAAACGTATACATTACTATTTTTCTCGTAATTACAGGCAAATAATTGTAACGTTAGATGAAAATGTTTTGTACTAGGCTCTTGTGATCATGACAGCTGCTCGTTGTTTGATATTAATTTTTGACATGATGTCCCCCAGACGTGTGATTTGGGGGTTTAAATGCATAAACATGAGGTTTTCGAAGCAGGTCACATGTTTGTTAGGATTTCATGTGTTGCGACATCAAAACACCTATCAAATGGCAGCTCATGACACACAGACACACACACACACACACACACACTTACTTATCTGTATATATAAGGGGATTCTCCATAGGCATAATGTTTTTATAGTAAGCTAATCAAAATTTTTTGTCCCCTTACCCTAAATCTACCCATCACAGAAAACTTGAGGCATTTTTTGAATATAAAAAACCAAACCAAAACAAAAAAAAGTGTTTTTTTTTAAGCCATTTGGTTTACGATATATTTACATATATATGTATTTACATATATGGTTTACAAGGACACAGGAACCACGTTTACATTGTAATACCCATGTCATACACATTTGTGACCACAGTGACCTCATAAACCACACACACACACACACACACACACACAGACACAGACACACAGACACAGAGGAGAGATTGGAAAACATGGGATCTGAAGCTATGTTGCACTATTTACTGTTCAGTAACACTTCATAATAATAGCTTGATGAGATACATACCGGTATGTCTATCTATGTCATGTATGAATAATGAATTATAATTCAAAAGTTTGGGGTCAGATATAACATTTAAGATAAGATTAAAAAACAATAATAAAGAAATTAATACTTTTATTCAGCAATAATGCATTCAATTGGTCAAAGGTGACAGTAAAGACTTTTACATTAGTATAAAAAAAATCTATCTTAAATAAATGCTTCTCTTGAACAATCCTGAAAAAAACATATCACATTTCTACAAAAATATTCAGCACAGCTGTTTTCGACATTGATAATAATAAGAAATGTTTCTTGAGCAGCAAAACAGCATATTAGAATGATTTCTGAAAGATCATGTGACACTGAAGACTGGAGTAATGATGCTGAAAATTCAGCTTTGTCATCACAAGAATAAATTACATTTTAAAATATATTTAAAAAAGCACTTATATTAAATTGTAATAATAATATTTTACAGTATTGCTGTTTTATTGTATTTATTACTTAATAAATGCAGCCTCGGTGAGCATAAGAACATTACAAAAATATTAAAAAGTGTTAATGTTCTTAACTACTCCAAACTTAGTAGTGTAAACATTTTTATTAGGTGTTTTTATCTGGACATTTATTTTGGGAAGGATTTAATGTCCTGTTTGAACTAATCACATCTAAACACTCTGTGTCTGTTATGTAAAGCCAGACAAATTTAGGCACAAGCTTTGTCTGTTTTGTACCTTGTGTACAAGCGAGAGATGAGGCCTCTTTAATTAGTCTATTTTATTTAAGCACTGATATGAGTCACTTTGAAGTCAACATGTTTATGCGTCACAAAGCCCTTCTCATTTTGCAGAATGAAGCTGTTTATAGCTAGGGATGATATATCGACATTATATTGCTTATGGGCTACTGCGACATTTATCTTTACTATATTTTTAATTGCATGTTTCAGAAGACTATTTACCTATCTTTAAATTATTGTAATGCGTAAATTAATAGGCAGATTAAAATTAAATCAGGATATTTTTTTTTCCTTTTTGTCAATAAAATTACAAAAACAACAAAATACCCTGCTTTTTTTGTTGGGGGATGGGGGGTCTGGATCGAGAGTGTGTGGTTGATATTAGCAAAACATCTGAAATGGCTTACGTCACCTTTTTAATGTGTGTTTATCTCCTCTCTAGATTCCTTGTCTTTGTGGCAGCGCTCCTTGCCTGCTGTGCGGATGCTGCCCAAGCGGAAACAACTCTACTGTCACTCGGCTGATCTATGCCTTCTTCATGCTGATGGGTGTGGGCATTGCTTGCATCATGCTCATGCCAGGCATGGAGGGGCATCTGAAGAAGGTGATACTGAGTGCTTTTTTAATTTAATTCAAGTTTAAATTTGCTGTTCATATATATAGTCTTATTTGATATACAGGGTTTTGCGACTGAAGCATTCTGGTCATTTGTATGTTGTTTTTTTAATGTGACTGCAGATTCCAGGCTTTTGTGAAGGAGGAACGGGGTCGTCCATCCCAGGAGTCGAAGGTCACGTGAACTGCGATGTGCTGGTTGGGTATAAGGCTGTGTATCGTGTGTGCTTTGGAATGGCCATGTTCTTCCTGCTCTTCTCTCTCATCATGGTAAAGGTCAAGAGCAGCCAGGACCCAAGAGCCGCTGTGCATAACGGGTTAGTGTGACCTAATGGTTAAAGTCTTGACCTGTAACTGAAAGGTTGAAGGTTTGAAACCAAGAACTATCACTGTGTTCTTGAAGACGACACAGGTATTGCAAACTAATTTTTTTTAGCAATGTTTATTAATTCTTTTAAATATACTGATCTTCTCCAGGTTTTGGTTCTTCAAGTTTGCAGCTGCCACTGCTATTACAGTTGGAGCTTTCTTTATTCCTGAAGGCCCTTTCACTACTGGTAAACTCTTACTTTATCATCTTAAATATGAAATTTACTTGTAATTACATAAATACAATGTATGTGACTTTGAAAGTCCACTCAACATTGTCAGAAGTGACCAAATTAAAAACTAAATGCTAAACATGTGTGATATTGTTGTACATGAAATATACATTAGACAATGGACTTTATCGTAAAGCCATCTTAAGCGACGAGAGAGTGAGATCAGGCAGACTCAAGTTGTTCCCTGAATTTATTTGTGAGGAGGATCTAATGATGATCTTCTGTTGGGCCTCTTCCAGTCTGGTTTTACATAGGCATGGCTGGAGCGTTCTGTTTTATCCTCATCCAGCTGGTGCTTTTGATCGACTTCGCTCACTCTTGGAACGAGTCCTGGGTGGAGAAAATGGAGGAGGGAAACTCACGCTGCTGGTATGCAGGTATGTAATAGGAGAACTTGATTTGTTCAATGTTTTTAAAAAAAAAAATGCTCACCAAGGATGTTCAAAATACAGTAAAACAGTAATATTGTGAAATCTTTACAATTTAAAATAACTGTTTTCTCTTTTAATATATTTTTAAAATGTAATTTATTCCTGTGATGGTAAAGCTGAATTTTCAGCATCATTACTCCAGTCTTCAGTGTCACATGATGCTTGATTTTTTGTAAATTGTTCTTTTTATGAATAGAAAGCACAAAAGAACAGCATTTATTTGAAATGGAAATCTTTTTGTAACATTATAAATGTCTTTACTGTCACTTCTGATCAATTGAATGTATCCTTGCTAAATACAAGTATTTTGTTTATTATTATTAAAGTATAATAATTTAAGTTAATGACCCCAAACTTTTAAATGGTAGTGTATCTTTTACATAAATGCATAAATAAATAAACCACATCATATTTATATAATAATATTATAGGTAACACTTTAGTTTAGGGGTCCAAATCTCACTATTAACTAATTGCTTTTGCAAATTACTTGGATATTGGCTGTTTATTAGTACTTATAAAGCACATATTAATGTCTTATTTTGCATGATGATATTCTACATCCCTTAATCCTACCCAATACCTAAATTTAACAACTACCTCACTAACTATTAATAAGCAGTAATTATGAGTTTGAGTCGTAGTTAATAGTGAGAATTGGACCCTAAACTAAAGTGTGACCATAGTATATTTATAAAGACATTGCTTAATTTATGTTTAGATATTTCTTGCAGTGCTGGTGTATATGCAGTCATAAAGAAGATTGATTCCATTGTTCTAATACATTTTTTCTACTGTTCGTAGCTCTTCTGTCTGCCACAGCCATCAACTACGCTCTGTCCCTGATGTCTTTGGTCTTGTTCTATGTGTATTACACTCACTCTGATGGCTGCACTGAGAACAAAGTCTTCATCAGCATCAACATGCTGCTGTGCGTTGGTGCATCTGTCTTGTCCATCTTGCCTAAAATCCAGGTAATGAATATAACACATCTGAGGGAGTTAGTTTTGGAACTGTGATGGTCTCCTATGCTTCAAAGGGACAGTTCACCCAAAAATGAAAATGTACTCACCTTAAGGATGTAGGAGACTTTTTTCATTCTTCAGTAGAACTGTAAAGAAGATTTTTAGCTGAAACCATGATCCTTTTTGATTCATATAGTTCGTCAATGGCTACCATCAAAAAACATATACAGGCAAAACAAAATTAATACCTGAGGCTCCTGACGATACACTTGAGGTCTTATGAAGCAAAACGATAGGTCTGTGCAAGAAACTGAACATTATTTACAACATTAATACCTGTTGTAATTTCCTGTAGCTCAGTGGTTAGAGCATGGCACTAGCAATGCCAAGGTCATGGGTTCGATCCCAGGGATTGCACATACTCCAATACAAATGTATAGTATAATGCAATGTAAGTCGCTTTGGATAAAAGCGTCTGCCAAATGCATAAATGTAAATGTAATGTAATCCACAGGATTAACGTGTTCATGACAGTCTGGAGTGCGAGCTTCCTGTCGCATTATGATGTATCACTTGCGTGATCTCAATCGGGAAGATTGACTTTTTCAGATTGCCAACATTTGAGCTCATGTGCATATGTCATAATGACCGATCGTTTCGCTTCGTAAGACCTCAATTTATCGCCATGAGCCAGGGGTTAATTTTGTTTTACCCATATTGTTTTCTTTTACTTTTAAAGTGATGGTAGCTGTTGACTTGCATTATATAAATCACCTCTGTTAAAAATCTTCTTTAGTGTTCTACTAAAGAGAAAGTCACCTACATCTTGGATGGCCTGAGGGTGAATAAATTAACAGCAAATTTAAATTTTGCACTATCCCTTTAATACTGCTCAAATTCTTTGATACATTCTTTCAGGTGAGCATCAAGTATTAAATTAATTTAATTTCTTCATGTCCTTTTCTTTCCTCTCCTCCAGGAGTCCCAGCCCAGGTCTGGTCTCTTACAGTCCTCTATTGTTACCCTGTACACAATGTATCTGACCTGGTCTGCCATGACCAATGAACCTGGTAAGCATTGTAAAAGATTTCTCTAAAAATATATATTCTGTTGTTCATAAAATCAGTCTAGAATAATGATTTCATTTTCCCAAAGAACGCAGATGCAACCCTAGCTTGCTTGGAATTATTGGCCTCAACAGCACCAGCCCTGCTGGTCAGGACCGTGTTGTTCAATGGTGGGATGCCCAGGGCATTGTGGGGTTGATCTTGTTCCTGTTGTGTGTGCTGTACTCCAGGTAAGAAAGTTTGACATTTGTTAAAGGATATGTCCTATTTTTGCAGCTATTTTTCAACGCTGCAGTCAAATTTGTCCTTATATTTCCTCAGCATCCGCAACTCCAGCAATGCTCAGGTGAACAAACTGACCCTCACCAGTGACGAATCCGCTCTGATCGAGGATGGTCCCGCTCCAGAGAACTTTGAAGTGAGCGATGGCAATAACCGTGCCATTGACAACGAGAAGGATGGGGTCACCTACAGCTATTCTTTCTTCCACTTCATGCTCTTCTTGGCTTCCCTGTACATCATGATGACATTGACCAACTGGTACAGGTATGTGCCCTTGGGATGTTTTTATCAGTTTCATTTCACAATATATTGGTGACCATTTGGTACTTGTAAATTATCTGTTTTGGTTTGATTAGGCCAATATTGGAAGCAGATCGAGGGCATATTTTTTAAAAATTCAAAAGGCGTTTCTGTGACGAATTCCAAAAGTGCAAAAACATTTTTGTCTGATTTTATGTGTAAAATTCTCTATATAAAAATATAGGTGTAGTGAACGGTAATGAATTATAGTATTGACTGTTAAAAGACTGACATTACTGTAATTATTTTATTTTTCAATAACTACTACTCTCTACTTTATTAAACCTTGATTAATAAAGGTTAATATTAAAAAATGTGGTTTGTTTTTCA
>RJVU01015592.1:4201072-4251185 GCA_003731715.1 Anabarilius grahami | reverse complement strand
CCAATTTGAGATTCATTACAAAACCTAAAAGGTATTAATTACATTAATTTGTTTTTGTGAATTCTGATGGCACAGTTTAGTTTCCATGCATTTTATTGATAAATAAGTAAAATATTACCCATTAAGCTGGCTTAAGCTAACAGGCTTGCATGACACAACTACACTTCCCATAATTCTCTGTGGTGGCATAAAAATGATAAAATACACAAGCAAGCAATCAAATACACACCAGATGTCGATCTTTTCTGTTCATTTTATGGCAGTAGCACAAAAAAGCTTCTGTTTTCTGCATCTATTTATTCTGACCAAAATCACATTAAAGGGATAGTTCACCCAAAAATGAAAATTTGATGTTTATCTGCTTACCCCCAGGGCACCCAAGATGTAGGTGACTTTGTTTCTTCAGTAGAACACAAATTATGATTTTTAACTCCAACTGTTGCGGTCTGTCAGTCGTATAATGCAGATCAATGGGAACTCCATCTATAAGAGTAAAAAAACATGCACAGACAAATCCAAATTAAACCCTGCGGCTCGTGACGACACATTGATGTCCTAAGACACGAAACAATCGGTTTGTGCGTGAAACTGAACAGTATTTATATCATTTTTTACCTCAAATACACCACTATGTCCAACTGCCTTGAGCATCCGGTGTGTGAGCTCTGAATGCACTCTGACGCTGGAAGTGATCGCTCGCACTCATAGACATATAAACGCTAGAGATCACTTCCAGCATCAGAACGTGTTTTCAGACCTCACACACCGGATGCTCAAGGCAGTTGGACATAGTGATGTATTAGAGGTAAAAAATGATATAAATACTGTTCGGTTTCTCGCACAAACCGATCGTTTCATGTCTTAGGACAGCAATGTGTCGTCACGAGCCGCAGGGTTTAATTTGGATTTGTCTGTTCATATTTTTTTGACTCTTATAGATGGAGTTCCCATTGCCATGCATTATACGACTGACAGACTAGAACGTTGGAGTTAAAAAATCATCATTTGTGTTCTACTGAAGAAACAAAGTCACCTACATCTTGGATGCCCTATAATAATAATAAGAAGAATAAGAAGAAATGTTTCTGAGCACCAAATCAGCATATCTGAAGGATCATGTGACACTGAAGACTGGAGTAATGATGCTGAAAATTCAGCTTTGAATCACAGGAATAAATTACATCTTAAAATATATTAAAATTGAAAACAGTTCTTTTAAATTGTAATAATATTTCACTACATTACGGTTTTGCTGAAGTTTTGATATAAATACACCCTTGGTAAGTGTAAGAGATTTCATAAAAACAAAACAAAAAATCGTACCAACTCACAAACTTTTGAACAGTAGTGTATTTGCTTTTTATTTTATAGCAAGGGATAACTGGATAACCAGCCCAACCTTGACCCCTTGGTTAGGTGTGCCATCACCATTTTCACAAATTCCCGTTTTTGTAGTTTACACAGAGACGATAATGGTATAATTTTCAAAAAAGTGCACTTTGAAACCCGTTTTCAAAGCTTTGCATTTTCATGCCCCCAATAGCTGTTGTCCTGAAAATGAACAGCCAAAATGCATGAAAAGTTGTATGTTTTTAGTTAAAAACTGTGTTGTGTAAATGGACCCTGAGACGGATGTTAATTTCAGGTGTAAATAGAGCCAGAAGCAAAAGGCCTTTCGTCAAACAAAATCTACTTAAAATTCCCCAAATCATCATCACCTCGGCTTCATCTGCTGAATCTAATGTAGATCATCATGAGTCATGCAGAAATATCTTACCTGATGAATTGAGATTACTGAGAACTGAGGCAAAACCACAGGAATAGTGTTAAACATCTCCCAGGGCATTAAATCTGACCATTAGTTGAAGTAATGTAGGTGATGCATGTCTAATTAAGGACTTCATTGTGCTTTGAGGCATATACAAATGTCTAAATTAACTAAATGATGAAAATATCAGACACGTGTGTATTTATTCTGCAATCAAGTGTAAACCTCTGCAGCACATAGGACACAAATCAAGTAATGATGTTACTTGAAGAAGACAGTTGGTTACTTCATAAAATAATCTTGATTAGGATAGAATGCGCATGATAAACATAAGTCTAAACCAACACAATATCAAACTTTAATTTAAAGTAAACATTGCTAAACTGATTACTGCTCCTCTAATAATCTAAACTAAATCATGTAGACATTAAGTTATTGTTGGGCTGTTTTACATCAGTTTAAAGACAGTGACCTCTTTGGTGACCTGTTTTTTGCTTTGTTCAGATACGATAAGTTCAGATAACATTGTGTTTATTATGTTTTGTCATGTGAAAAGATCTTTAACAACAGAACGTAGTGAACTTGTAGGAGTAAAGGGTACAGGAACAGCTTCACACCCTTGGTCTGACAACAGAAGAGGTCTTTAAGGAGCTTTTAGAAGTTATTTGTTCTTGTCTTGTGCATTTGTGAAGCAAGATATCCAGTTACTTTGGTGAAAATCTGACAACAACAATCCCTGTGAAGTCAGGCCAAGGGTCTCTGAATTTCCCAATAGTTGGCAATAACACCTTAGCTTACTTTGGCAGTGGTGGGTGGAATGTATTGCCATAGGGATAAAGATGATTACTTTATATGAATAGGTATATGTACACTACCGTTTAAGTTTGGGGTTAATAAGTAAAAAAATTAAAAAGTTTTTGAAAGAAGTCTCTTATGCTCTCCAAGGCTGAATTTCTATGATACAATTACAATAAAAGCTGTAATTTTGTGAATTATTATTACAATTTAAAATATTTTAAAATGTCATTTATTCAATGATGGCAAATTTGAATTTTGAGCATCATTACATGATCCTTCAGAAATCTATGATAATATGCTGATTTGCTGCTCAAGAGGCATTTTTTTTTATTATTAATGTTGACAGTTGTGCTGCTTAATATTTTTGTGGAAACCTTTGAAAAATTGGATTCTTTGACCAAAAGAACAGCATTTATTTGAAATGGAATTTTTGTAACAATGTTAAATATTTACTGTTATTTTAGATTTATTTAATGCATACTTTCTGAATAAAAGTACTAAAAAAACTTACTGACTAACCCCAAACTTTTGAACAGTAGTCTATAAATTTTGTTCAGTTGAGAATTTGAAGCCCATTTCGACCCTCAGAATGAAAGTAATTTTACATCTCATTTCTTGTGATTGCGATTTTATATCTCGCAATTGCAACTTTGTTTCTCACAATTGGGACTTTATAACTCACAACGTGACTTTAAAGTTCACATTGAGAATTTATATCTCACAATTGTGAATATTTCTTATAATCCTGACTTTATTTCTCTTAATTGCAACTTAATATTTCACAATAGTGACTTTTTCTCGCAGTTGCTGCTTTTAATTTTTTTGCTTTCATAGAAATCAGATCTGAGATTTAAAGCTGCTGTCCGTAACTTCTTTTTTTTTTTGGTTAAAAATGATCCAAAATCTATTTGAGGAAGTACATAACCCACCAGTGTTCAAAACTATCTCTTTACCTTAGCCCGATTCACAACGGTAAGCTTGTAATAATGTTTTCTAATTCGAGTGGTACTGGTAGGTTTCTGCGGGAAATTCGAGCATGCAGCCGTTCGTCTTTGCGTCATTATGTCACATCTGTTTACATAAAGAATGAGTCCCAGCTATTAGGCTAGATCATGTGAGGATGCTGCAGGTGGCGGATCATTTATAGCCTTTTCTCACAGCAGCTGGAATAATTAAACTTATTTTGATGGCGGATTGTATGGTATGACAGCTGGACAATTAGAGATTAGACTGAACAGAAATTAAAATCTACAGGTAATGCGAATACACACTAAATACATGTAGTCACACAATTCTGATGTTGTTAACATTAACAATTTGAGAACAAAGCATTATAATAATAATAATTGGCACGGTTTGACGTGATCCGAGCTAAGCGATCATTAGATTTAATTACCATTGGCAGCGCGATTTATTGTAATGCTTTTTTTTTTCAGTCAGTGAGAACAAAACTGCCAGGTTTGTTACTTACTTGTTCAGATGACATTTTCCGGTGAAAATTCTTATTTTGGTCATACGTCCAAGACTACAATCTGTGATTCTGAAGTACAGTATCCACCAGAGCAGTGACTGACAGTCACACATTCTCCTCAAAGCATTAGATTTATCCGCGCTGAGGAGCCGTGCCGATGCACAACCCATGTAAAGATGATAATTTTGCAAATAACTGCAATTGCAGGTTTTGAACAGAGATGGCAACAAAGAGGCAAAATTTACGGACTGCAGCTTTAAAATTCTGATTCCCACTCCAGCATAGATTAGGAAAGTTTTTTTACTTGGTGTAGACAAGGTGTTTTTGAAAAGCTGTCTTTGTAATTGTAAACGCATCAGATTTTTTTCTGCTTTCATTTCATTCAGTGAGCTAAACCTCAGTGAACAGATATTGTGGCTTTGATTCATAATCTGTAACATAATGTGTAAGTGTGAATAGCTGATTCTTTCATTTGCTTTTAAAATTGTTTTTTAGCCTACTGAGATGATGGGCAATGATGATGCATAATAGCCTTAGTCATGTGTGAGTTCAACAAATTGCTTCCAGAGCAATATACAGCATAGACCCACATTTATCCCAGTAAAACTGGAACAGAAAACAATGGATGTGGTTAAGACCTGATAGTTTAAGATGGCTAATATATGTCTGAATACTCAGGTGGTCTATCAGCGCTTTCATTTTAGTGGTCTTGAGTTATTCAGTAATGGAAGTTTATGATTAGGAAATTCCACTTAAATGCAGCAAGAAACGGCAGCAAAGTGCCTCCTGCAGAGTGATGCCGTTGACTCTTGGGAAAAGGAAGGTTTATCTCTTTTTATTTAGGCTATCAATGGAATTGTATCAGGCCACACAAACAAAGTGCTTAATGCCTTTGGACAGGCCCAAGCAAACATAAGGCATTTATTAATATGGATTCCAAATGATTAACAGGGCAGTACTGAAGAAGGAGGTCTGGGTTTAGTTGGGAGCTGGAGGAGGGAACGGGAATCAATCCGCTCCCTGAGAACAGACGTTTCCCTTCTCCCCCCGAAGGCTCTGTGGCAGGTGGTTCACATTTTTTACAGCATATAATTGAATAATAATAATAACAACACAAATTCAGTATGAAATGGAAAATTCATCCTGGGAACACAAAGCAAAGTTTCCAACATGATTCCATCCTTGACTGAACCTCATGACACCATGTACGTCAGGTGAGAGATGGAATGAAATGGCTTATGGGTGATAAATCCCAACACTGTTTTATAACTGACATGGAATTTTGCTGTGTTTAGGACAGCGCTTAAATATAATGAAAGTGTTGTACTGTTTTTTCCTGTCTTATCATTTTACTCTTTTCCACATCTTGGGGTTAACTTGGCGCTTTGGAATCAGGTGGTGGTAATTCTGGTGTCCTCGACAAGTTTCTGGTGCTGACTAGAGGGAAGTATTAAGGCCAGTTCACACCAAGGACGATAAATATAAAGATAACGATAAATATATATTAATATTGAGAACGGTCATGAAAAAACGTTCTCAATATTAAAGAATAGCAGAGTTCACACCACAGCTATAGCGATAACGGCACAGAGAAACAATATCGTTGGAATCACTTTCAGAACGATTTTATCCAGCTGATGAACGACAAAAACATTGACAGCCAATCAGGATCCATCCTGCTGTAACGAGCTCGAGCATTTAAAGTGACAGACAAACAAGGTTGGAATAAACAACGATATTGTCTGCAAATAGTTATCTTTATAGTTATCGTTCTTGGTGTGAACGGTGCTTTATTTAACTAAAGATTTTGTGAGCATGTGAATGTAGAATTAACAAAAACTGGACTGGAGCATAGAGGAAAGGGAATGGATTGATATATTAACCACCAACAAATGCATTTTTTTCGACCCAGTTTAAAACCCTGCCAACAGTGTATTTGGGGCATTTGAATATAGAATGAGTAATTAGCATTGTTTTATTTTACTATTTCTCTGTCTATCCATGGCAATATTGCTTCTTTCTTTGAGAAATGTTTACATTGTAGTACCCATCAAATTTCCTTTTGATTTTCTTCTTGTAATGTTGTTATTGGTAGTTGTCAAAACTGATTTTAATGGAAGTCTAAGAATAGCACAGTTTTACGAGTTCCCATCATGTGCACAAAATTCTTATATGAAATTATGTATTGTTCTGAGTGCAAATGTAGTTGTTGTTTTTTTGGCCTTACATGAAATAAGCAAGGGCTCAATAAAAGAACCTGGTGTTCTCTTGTAAAATTGTGAATAGCTCAATAATTAATCATTGAATCAATTTTATTATGCCCACTGCTTTTTACAGCTCAGAGTCTGGATGTATTTGCAGTTACTGGAATCAAAATTTTATTGCAGAGCCAAGATACTGTTCCGGTTGTTTCAAAGAAATGCCTTGGTACCTTGTAGGCATTATACAACAACAGATTAACAGTAATAGTGAGACAATTAAAGCCCATGTGTTCAATTTTTTCAGGCTAGCAAAAAACAACAAAACATAATGTGAAGGTAATGGCATGTTATGACCATACAATGGTCTGTATGTTGTTTAAATAAGTTCTTTTTATTTATCTGCTATTGTCAGATTTTTTTACACTACAATATATATATATATATGTGTGTATGTGTGTGTGTGTAAGCAATAAGGTATGAGAGGCTGTGCTGTATCGTGAATAAGTCACGGCTGAAGGGCGTTGTTAGGCACGACGCAAAGTGGAGTGCCTGCAACCCCTTCAGCCGTGACTTATTCACGATACAGCACTAGCCTCGAGTACCTTATTGCTTTTATAAAACGGTTACTTCACAATACAAATGTTAAAGCCCAAAATATGTATCAATGCAACTTTCATGAAGTAAACTCTTACAAAAAGCTTTTCTTCCGCCGAAAAAAATAGTCCCTGACCGTGAACAGCAACAGAAGTTACATTAATACGCCTTTAGATGGCGGCAAAGACTGTCTTTATGAGTGTGTCAGTCAGTAGCGAAGACTTTTACATTCGAAAGACTGTTTTGTTGTAAACACGGAACAAAACGCAACTGACAAATGCTTTGACTAGCGCTGTCAGTCACGGGAAAACCCCTTAACTGTTAAAAGGACAAGATATTGCATCGGACATTTAAACATATTTTTTATTATGAACATAGGACTGACCTGAAGGAAAATGCTAAACCTGAATGCAGGTAATAAACTCGCTCACTCGATCTCTTTCTCACAATACTCTTCTACATAATACAGTGAGCTTCAATGAACAATATCAATTGAGAACATACAGTTTAGGTTGCTAAGAGTGGTTGCTAAGGGTGTTGTGTAGTGATTTATTTTCTTACTCTAATGTCTGAGCATATTAACCAAACAGATCTCGCCCCCCCATTGACCATAGTATTTATTTTTCCTACTATAGTAGTAAACGGGGGGCATGATCTGTTTGGCTACTGACATTCTTCCAAATATCTTTCTTTGTATTTAGCAGAACAAAGAAATTCATACTGGTTTGGAACTACTTGAGGGAGAGTAAATGATGACAGAATTTTCATTTTTGGGTGAACTATCCCTTTAAGAGTCACTTTTGTATTGGTGCACTATATTACATGTGTTGAAGCTTGCACAGTGCTTTATTATCTGATGCTTTAGCATCACATATTTCTGAAGTTCCCTTCTTTCATTCTTAAGACAACAAAGCTCAGCACTCACTTTTCACTTTGATTTAAATAAGCGTTTAATTTGAGAGGCCCTCTGTGGTTTGGCCGCCTGCTGCTGTTTGTGCAGCGTAGTGGAGATGCTTTCCGACGATAAAGCATGAGAGAAGCTTTAGTGCACTGCATCACCAAATGACTGGTGTTCTGGAGTCAGCCAAGAAATACTATAAAATCGATGTGGTCACCGGTGAAGCTGTGCGGCAGAGAGCTGAGGGTTTGGGCTCTTTGCAAAGAGGCAGGCATAAAAAAAATTACTGAGTGATTCAATGTGGCACATTCACCATGTAAAAGCTATGTGTCAACCCGGTGACCTCTGTAAAAATCTACTCTGTGTACCACTCGCATCCGACCTCAACACACGGTGAGAAAAACGCTGCAGCTGGGGGCTATTTAGCGGGTGGTCTTTTGCTCTCGGACCATTCGTGGGAGAGGAAAGCTCATATATCAAAGAGTTTGTTAGAACAGGTAACGTCCTGTTACACTGCAAGATATAAGTTTTAGTCTGTTTTTGTCTTGTTTCCTGTGAAAATATCAAAATATCTTTTAAACATGGTCAGTTTACTTATAAATCAAAATTTTTGTAAAATATATATAAAAAAAAATCAACATTTATTTATTTTTAACATGTTTCATTTTAAAATTTTGCTTAAGTTATGTTTGTTTGCTTGTGTTTGAATGAAGAAAAAGCACTTTGTCGACGGGATAAGAAAAAAAATAGTAAGATTTGCCTTAATATCTTGAAGGATTAGTTCACTTCAGAATTAAAATTTCCTGATAAATTACTCACCCCCCTGTCATCCAAGATGTTCATGTCTTTCTTTCTTCAGCTGAAAAGAAATTAAGGTTTTTGAGGAAAACATTCCAGGATTTTTCTCCATATAGAGGACTTCAGTGGGGTACACTGGGTAGAAGGTCCAAATTGCAGTTTCAATGCAGCTTCAAAGCGCTTTACACAATCCCAGACGAGGAATAAGGGTCTTATCTAGCGAAACGATCGGTCATTTTCTAAAAAAAAAAATGCTCGTCTTGCACTGCTCTGCGATCCGCCACGCATGACGTAATTATGTTAGAAAGGTCAAGCGTGACGCAGTTGGAAGTACCACGGTAGGGCGAAAAACTCCATCTCATTTTCTCCTCCATCTTCAAAATCGTCTGATATCATTGTTTTACCTTTTTTTGTAAAGGGCATTTGGCTAAATCTTTGCAAGTTCGCTTTGTAGACACTGGATCTGTACTTTCACCTACGTCACGCGTGACCTTTGTAACGTGATTACGTCATGCGTGGTGGATCGCAGAGCAGCATGTCTTTCTTTCTTCAGTCGAAAAGAAATTAACATCTTGGATGACATGTGGGTGAGTAAATTATCAGGAAATTTTCATTCAAAATTGAACTAATCCTTTAATTTTGCTTCTGATATACAGTAAATGCATCTTCTTTTATGGATGTTTTATATTTTAAGAAAATTATTATTATTTTATTTTATTTTTTGCCAGTGATAGAGTTTTATGCCTTCCCTTGAGAATAGGGACCATGGTTTACAAGCCTTGGCAGTGTGTTTATGTGTTGTGGATCATCCAGAAAAGGCCTAAAGGACTCTAAAAGCTGTTATAGTGACACTTACTCATTTTATAACGACTCAGTGGGGTTGCTGCGTTCCACTTGTGAACCTGAACCTTTACTAGAAATAGCCATGAGAGACGCAATAAAAAAATGCTCCTTTTCAGCCATATGAATTTCATTCAAATAACAACAAAAACCTGAAACACAGGGATTATATAAGCCCCAACTTTTTCCATAACATAGGATACAACATTTTCTGCAACACATGCACACAGTTATGCTAATTTTAAAAAGAAAAATCTGTTTGTTCTAAAGCTATTTTAGGCTTTTTTTGCAGACCGTGATGGGCCTATAATATGGAAGATCCTTTGGACCAGTGTTTCTCAAATGCTGGGTCGCGGACAGTGCAGTGCAATCAATGGAACAACAACGTGTTTTTTTTTTTTTTCTCTCTCTGAATCTAGACTTTATTTTGAAAGACGTACGTGAAAGCTGTTGACTCTTTTCTGTCAGTTTAAAGAGTTCCTGAGATAAACACATTATCGTGATTCAATATCTGCTGTCAGGTGAGATTTTGTCAGGCTGTATGTCAGTGTCATTACTTTAGCGTTTATATTGTAAGTTACGAAAATAAAAGTCTCGAGTCTCGAGACTTTTCTCGAATTTTCTTGTCCTGTCAGACGTCATACTGTGCTCGTAGTGCGCACTCCTCGGAACGCGGAAATGCGGAGGCGCGCAATGTAGCCTATATCACTTCACTATGTCAATTAGTAAGTCAAGAAATTACCAAAAAGTACCAATAAATTTCATAACTTCGTGTGTTAGATGGGAAGGATTTGCATGAAGGTGTGATACTCATTCTAATAATCAGGATCAGTGTCCATATGTTTCATTGACAGTTCATGGTTAGTATTGTGTATTATTGTCATTTCCATAATAACCCCATAATATCACTTAATTCTCACTTTGTGTTATTTTGTGTATTTTAAATGACTGTGGTGGCTCATACCAACTTACTAACTTTATTAACAAAAGCTAGTCTGGGACTGCTATTATAATGTTTCAGTATTAGTCATATTCTTACAATTTATGTGTATGTAAAGTAAAGTGGGATGGTACTTGTGTGTGTGTCAACCATTTTTGTTAAATAAATTTGCTTGGTTTTTATAATATTTTGTTTTTTAGGAACAAAAAACAAAAATGGCCTAATGACCATGGGGAAATGTGGGTCCCAGGGTCAAACCAGTTGAGAACCACTGCTTTGGACTGTAATAGGATTGAGTGATTCAGGTATGAATTCTTCTCACACCTGTGTACTGTTGCAAGATTTACATAAATATGGTTTGGGACCAATAAATGGGATCACTAGGAACAAGACTACTATTTTTATTAAAAGGATATATTTAATCAAAGTAATGTTAGATAAAACATGCATTTCCTCTTGTGACTAATCATGTGGTGGATTTCCAGAGGTATGTGTCTGTGGTTTGAAAAATGTTAAGCAGTCTCACATGGTTCAGAAGATAAATGGATTGCATGAAGGTCTCTGGAAAGTGTGAACTGAGATAAATTAGTATTTTATCTTAACTGACAGTTAGGTGGCATGGCAGCACTCTCGCTTAGTTTCTTTTCGTCTAGACCTTCTGGTGCTTAAAGCATGTGTAAATTATAATTTTTTTACATACGTTGCCGTTCAAAGGTTTGGGATCAGTACGAATTTCCAGTGTTTTTGAAAGAAGTCTCTTATGCTCACCGAGACTGCATTTATTTGGTCAATAATACAGAAAGTTTTTCTAATTTAATATATTTTAAAATATAATTAATTGCTGTGATGGCAAAGCTGAATTTTCAGCATCATTACTCCAGTCTTCAGTGTCACATGATCCTTCAGAAATCATTCTAACATGTTTTGGTGCTCTTTACTGTCACTGATTAATTGAATGCATTCTTGCTGAATAAAAGTATTAATTTCTTAAAAATGATGAAAGAATTAAAAAATTTTTTGGGTGGAGAAAGTACACTATACTATAAAAGTTAATTTACGTTTGGAGCATCAAGTAATGATGACAGAATTTTCAATTTTGGGTGAACTATCCATTTAAAATGCAGATGCAACACTTAAGTAAGGCTTTTGTAGATTAGTCCACACTGTGGCAGTATCAAAACTTTGTTTGCTTAAGCATCTTAACCACCCTGACAGTGCAACATTGACTCAACCACTGATGTGAGTTACTGGAAAGCCTGACAGCGTTCCCAATATTTGATAAAGTGTTCTGAGTGGTTGCGAGGTGATTTCTAGGCACTTGCAATTGGCCATTGTTAGGCTTTTGTTAGGCAAGTCAAAAGAGCTAATCCTCAAGTCTTAAAGATGTTTTGATCCATAGACATATTAGTGGTTCAACGGATCACAAAACTCATGGTTTGGATCATATTATGGTTTTTGAGTCACAGATCGGATCATTTTTCGGTTCAGAAAGAAAAAAAGAAAAAAAAACTTGGGGGGTAACTTTGTTTTCCATTTATTACTTAAAGCACACTTTAAGAACTCTGATATCACAGCAAACCTACTAGCCTAACTAATAAAGTTCAAACAGTATTAAAGGCAAGTGAACCGTCAGTAAAAAGAACAAATACACTACTTTCAATCATAGATAAATACAATATAACAAAGTTACAAATAAAGTAAGGTCATTTCAGGTACAGAAATGTAAGTAAATGTAAAATAACACTATGTTTGTTCACTGTATAAATTTAATATAGATTAATCTTTGTTAAAGCTGTGTTTTGTTACTTGATTAACATTAATAGTTGACTGCAGGTATTTATAGGATGCTGTCCATGGATCCAATATAATGATACACATCCGATTTCTTTCTCAACTGTTTACATTCACTTTTAAAACATAACCGACTGTGTTTACGAAAATACTTTCCGAGACGGGTATTTAGATAATATTTTGTGTGCATGTGTCCATCCAAGTGCATGGAGACACGAAAAAGGAATCAATTCGGAGTTCTCACGCTAATGCGCTTCTGTGCGTGCGCGCTTTCGGGTGTGTGTAAAATAACACACACCCAATCTGTGCGAACAGATAACAGCGTGCGAGTACCACACTAAATTCTCCTTCGCCTCTTTCAGTGCTGGAATAGTTTAAAATCTGTTGAATGTGTAAACTAGCAAGACAAAACATGTGCAAATGATAACCTTTCACTCTATGGCGGTTAAACTTGCAATTAATCCACAAATAACATGCGTGCCGAACCGTGGGGCCTGGTCCGTACGGATCAACAAAGATCCGTTTAACCACTAAGATATATGGGTTTATGGATTTTGTTTGATGGTTGTATTGCCTGCCAGAATAATGATTCCACAGAAAAGCTGCATGTTTTGAGCATATATAAAAAGATACAGAATATGAGCAATAATAAGCCATAGCAAGATTCCAAGCATGCTTCCCAAACAATTGTTCTGCCCCTTTCATGCCCCATTTTCTTCCGTCAGGTCAAACAGGTAGTCCTGCCCCATACTCTCGGCATTGTTGGATTCCTCAAACAAACAGAGTAATGTTGAAAGTGTTTACACTTTTTTAGCAGTCATCCTATGAATGGCTTACTTGTAGTTGTCACTCCATATTAAGCTGCAATTTAAGAATTATTTTAACATTGAAAAAATAGACACTTCACCTATAACTGCATGTACACTGACAGGCCTTCTGTTTCTAAACATTACAGTTGTAGCTTTTAAATGTTGTGTAAGCCAGTATGATTCAGATTACATCCAATGTGGCAGTCCATAGACAAAGTTTCAGACAGGCAGGGTTGGTATAACTTTGATACTAGCACAGCAAAGCAAGAAGGAGAGAGAGAAAGCTTGTTTGCTAGGAGTTTGCTGGCATTTCAGCCTCTGCTTTTCAAATGGACTTCATCAGCACTGTAGAAAGAGAGAAGAAAGTCATTATTGTCAGTCCAGGCATGTTTTGTTTCCTTCTCACATCCATTTCAATAAATGTCCCTGTCCCATCCAGCCGAAAGAGCCTTAGCAACAGCAGGAGAGCTGGTGTAGACATAGGCTCCACGCATACAAATGACCGTAGTGCTTCTTTCCGGACAAGTTCAGGGACAGTTTGTGAATTTCTCAATGTTCTGACATCAAGGCTAATATTTGTCCCCCACACAAGTATCTGAGGACAGTCTTGTTTTCAAGTTCTCCGTGGTTCTGGACTCTGATGGTAATTCCTCCCAGACAGCTGAGCCTGTGGACCATCTGTCCTTGTTCCACCTCTCCTTTAATCAGATAATTTGGACTGTGTGGCGTGTCCTTCCTTTTTAATATGCAGCCTGTGTGCACAAACATAGGCCTTGCTGTATCCTGCATCGTGGTTTTGCACACCACGCCGCCTTGCACGATGGTTTATTCTTAGTAGAGGGATGCAACCCAAGACGCCACTCATTAATTTTAGAGCACATCCCTTTGCTCATTACATGAGCGTTTAGTAAGTGGATAATTAGATAATGAACCGGTCTTTAATGCCTTGTCTTTTCTCAGACTTCTCTGCCTTCTGCAGATGTGCATGTGCAAAAGCTTTCAGCATTTTTAGAAATCATAGTTTGGATTTTTTGGGGGGTCTGCTTTTCATTACATGAACTGTAATTGGGATACTGCTATCAACATGCTCACTGAGATCTTGAATGCAAATAATTTAAATGATGTACATTACTATAAAGTTACTGAAGTATTGAGGAAAAATGTACTGTTGTTAATTGTATTGGGAACAGATTCCTTTCCCCCCCCAAATTAAGGGGTGAGTTAAGTAAAATCTGATCAACATAAAAATTGTGACATGCACCAGTGCTCTGATTGTATATATTCTCAGTGGTGCAAATTCAAACACATTCAAATACATTGGCAGATTATATTCCAAATTTAAAATAAGTTGGGTAAAACAAGTTTACATTTTGTGTTTTGTTTAAACTATTTATCAGTTCTTGTGGATTAGTTCGTTAAAAGAATCGTTCACCCGAAAATGAAGATTCTGACTTTATTTACTAACCTTCATGTCTTTCCAAACCCACATTACTTTACTTTTTCCATGAAACATAATAAGAGAAATTCTGAGGAATGTTTGCTATTTTCCATGCAGTTACAATGAGTTGGGCTCTCAGGCTTGTGAACAATCATTATATTGAGTCAGATCATTTTAATGAAAATGTTGATTCAGTTCACAAATTAATGATTCGTTTGCAAGCGATCTGGTTCTTGAGTTGGGAACATTGAGTCAGCTCACTAGAGAGAAAGATTAACATTAAACAACGACTCACATTTTTATTTGTTCCTCACACAAAGTAAAGTCTCCTTTATTTATATAGCACTTTATACAATACAGATTGCTTCAAAGCTGCTTCACAGTAATGGGAAAATAACAGAATCTATGCAAACTTCAAATATGAGACAAATTCAAATTCTGCTGTAAAACAGTTTAAAAAAAAAATGACAATAGCATCATTCAGCTCAAGTCAGTCTAGTGTTGATTCAGTTCAGTTCAATAACTGTGTAAAGTTATGAATTATTATATTAGTGAAATTCAGATAGAATTCAGCTATACAGCAACTCTACAGAAGACAATAGTGTCATCATCCAACTCAATTCAGTTAATGATTTGTTCTCAACGGATAGTGTCAGTGCAGTCAAATTGATAATATTACTGAATGCTGTCGAATAAATGAATGTCTTTTAAACGAAGCTATCATATGACTTTAGAAGACAGAAAATATGGCATTTTAATCTTAATTTTACTTTCCTTTTTTAAGCTTGAAAGCCTCTGTCCCCATTCTCTGTAACTACATGGAAATAAGCTACAAGAGGGCTTATCATACTTGAAATAGTTAACCCTGGGTCATTCTAAACCCTTGGTAAACACAGTCCTGGGTTATCTTGCTTCACATTTCACACTGCTCATAATTTACCCGGGGTTAACAATTAATCCTGGGTATCTGAAGCTGACATTTTTACATTGTACATTCCTAAACCCTGGGTTAACTTTCTTATTTGCATATTTGTGGTGTCAGTGTCAATGATTGGATAAACGCAGCATGCGACCTGTTTACATAGCTTTGACATTGCGCATTCTTGTATTGCTAACTGTACTATTGAGTTGTTACTGAATGGACATTTTGGACTTAAAGGTAAGAATGAAATGGTCTCTTTTTTACTCAAATTGTTGTGTTTTCTGTCATCATTTGACATTTTTCCCCTTTAAATACTGAATTTACTGTTTATATACAATGCGCAGTGTTTCCGTGACTGTCCAAAGCAGGCAAATATGAGTACACGATTGGTTGTCTGTTGCTAAGCGTCTAGCTGTAACATTTTTACACTACATCATTTCACACTGTACAAGTTTGGCACTGCAGTGCTTCAGAGCAGGGTTCCATAACCTCGGGTAAAAAGCACTGCTAACGCCGCTTCTAAATTACAAGTGTGAAACGTTCCTTTATCCGGGGTAAAAGGCTGAGTTTAGAATAATAATAACCTGGGGTTAAGCGCAGTGTGAAAAGCCCTAAGTATTCTTCAAAAGTTCTCCCTTTGGGTTCCATGAATGAATGAAAATCTTACAGGTTTGGAACAACTTGGGGGTAAGTAAATAATGCCTCTTTTGTATTCTGTTTGTTTCAAGACACCTCTCAGCCCTTGATGCACAAATGAGTGCATTCCTCCGCTTTTCACTTCTCCATGGCACATAACTGCACATTACACCAAGGGCCAAGCATCTCTCACCCTCGTGCTAAGCATAGCTGGGCTAAGTTTAGATACAGTCTTTGTAAATCAAGCCTGAATGAAAATCCACCTTTTTTGTGGTCTCACCTACAAAGCTTGGATTCAAGTGAGAGGAAAGTCCTGGTAAAAGTTAAAGAAAATGGGAAGGGAATGCAACCCCTCTAGACTGCTAAATATTCTGGGACGTGGTGCAAAACTTGACTCAGAATACATTTTTGGAGTGTGTTTTCTCTCGCCTTTTAAAAGAAGTGGTCTTGGAGGTGTTGAAATACCTCGCATTGTCATGTGTTGTACAGATGTTGGGTGAAGCACACAGAACTCACAGACTTGAGAAGGAATTGAAGCTGACATGTATTTATCCCATCTACCTTTTTCTCCCGTTTGAGACACGCATTCGAATAATAACACAGATATCCATAAGAATTTTTAGTCTGAATTGATGTCCATCTGTAATCACTTTCAATGGCATATTATTTGCTTTCATCGATGATGTGGGCCGAATTAGTTTGTGTTAGCACAGTTTACAATTTCTCACACGCACCTTTGCTTTGTTCCATTTCTTTTCTGTGTGTTTTCAATGATGTGGGTAGGTTCTGAGCCATAAAACCTGAAAAAGTTAAAAACAATGAGGATAAGATGCTTTCCGCTAGGACATAGCGCTGACATGGACTTTGCGCAGAGAGCACTGAAAATAGAACGCTTTGCTATGGTTGACTGGACGCAGCCAGTACAAGATGCAGTTCACCACAAAGCCAACAGGGACAAATCAACACCAGAGCCGAGGTGCAATGTTCTGTAAAGGCCAATCGTCTTGTTTATTTCCTAGCTCGTGTTTTGCACAGACAGATATGTAAATGTTTACATTTGCAGAAGACTGTAGGGGTTGGGGAGGCGAGTGAGCCGAGCCCCTCAACTCTGACCTGGGGTGGGTCACCTCCCATTTGGATGGTACTGTATAAACTCAGGGCCCTTTCTGCCTGGTTTCAAGCACAGATGTTCCTGAGACATCGCCTGAGAGCGATAGATCAGGTCCATTTGTCATTTTCTTAATCATTGTTACGCCCATAGATTTTGTCCCTGAGGAAGCATCACCATGGAACACACACAAACAGAGGCTGCGGCCCAATCCCGAATGTGGTGACAAGCAAGACGGCCTCTTTTGCGGAGCTCCAGACTAGAGGTGTTGCATATTCCGCATGCCTGAACGCTCACAAGATTACCAGTGGGGCAAATAATGGGTTTTGGCCTGCGAACGACAGGCTATTTGAATAGCGATGTCGTGCATCAGTCTTTTTCAAACAACTCTGTGCTCCCAGCGTTAATGTTTACGGATCGTTCGCTGGTGTTTTCCTCCCGGCTACAGACTTTTCAATGAAAACTCTGCTTCTGGCCCTGTGCTAGTGTGTATGATTAAACATCTGTCCCTTTGAAATGCATGTCTGCGAGACGAATTATTCGATACTGGAGGTCGAGGAAGGAGGGGAACGGAATCTAGCACGGCTGGATGTAAACACTCAGCTCAAATGCCCGGCCGTCCTTCTCAGGCGATAATTATTCCACTGATAGATTGATCGAGTGATGTGTTGTTTGTTAAGAGCACAGGTCGGAACTGCGTGACGTGAGTTGGAGTGGAAATGACAGATTGTTGGACTGCTGCGCTGTCCTGTTCACAACATGTTTTTTAATATCTGCATTCTCCAGATGACTAACTGCTTTTGGGGTGGTCAGGGATCGCATTGCACGGCAGCACGATTCAGATCATGTGTGAGGGGAATCGGTTACATCCAAACAGACGCGGGGAGAGAAACATGATTTTTAAATTAAATTTGCTGTATTTAAACTTGGTTTAAAAAAAGTGCAAACACTTATGTTCTACAGTATGTACATTAGGCAAATTTCCTATTTCAATTAGATTCCACTTTGTTCACAAAAGCAAAAATTTGGCCACCACAATTAAAGGGATAGTTCAAAATTCTGTCATCATTTACTCACCCTTAAGTTGTTCCAAACCTGTATGAATTTCTTTTTTCTGCTCAACACAAGAAGATATATATATATATATAGAATATGGGTAACCAAACAGGTGAAAAGAATCTTGAAAAAAGTGCAAACACGCTTCTGTTAAACAGTGTTTATGTTAATTAGTTAAGTAAATTAGTTTTCAATTTGTTCGCAAAAGCAGTATTTGGCTGCCACAATTAGGTTCAAGTGAGCTTCATTGTCATCCACATTGAATTCCATAGTATAGAAAAAATACTTTGGAAGTCAATGGGGCCCATCAACTGTTTGGTTATTGACGTTCTTCAAAATATCTTCTTTTGTGTTCAGCAGAAGAAAGCAATTCATACAGGTTTGGAACAACTTGAGGGTAAATGATGACTGAATTTTCATTTTTGGGTGAACTGTCCCTTTAAAGATTACCCAAAAGATGCACTATTTAAATTAGATGCTTACAGTACAGTATTTATTTATGTTAATTAGTTATGTAAATTAGTTTTTGCTTTCTTCGCGAAAGCAGTATTTGGCTGTCACAATCAAGTCAGATCTATTGTTATTCCGCTACATGTAGAGACATACAAGGGAACGAAATGCCGTGCCTTACAGGACCATGGTGCTACATATAAGCATAGACCAACGCTATCTCACGACTAATTCATACGTATTTTACAAGGTGGCTAATTCGCATGGATTCGTACGACCTCACTCGTACGAATTCATACGATTTGTCTAAACCCCAGTGACTGGTAGGTTTAGGGGCGGGGTTAGGGGTAGGTCATTCGTTCGAATTAAAATACGTACGATTTAGCAAAAAACATATGAAATCATACGAGTGAGGTCGTACGAATTTGTACAAATTAGCCACCTCGTAAAATACGTACAAATTGCTGTGAGATCGGGTTGGCATAGACATATAAACATATTAAACATATAGAAATATATAAACATATAACCTATATAAATCTACATATACCTACATATACCTATTTAGCCTATGTAAACATATAACCTACACATATTTACCTTATTTAAAGGGTAATCTTACTATACAGATACTTGAATTTACACATGAAACAACACGTAGTGCAGCGGTACAAAAGACGAAAAGAGACATCAAGGGCAAAAAACAGTGCAAACAGGGACAGTGCAAGAAGAGAGAGAAATAATTATAGTGTCCAGTGCACAACAGGGAGAGACGAAAGTATTACCGAAGGTGGATTGTTTGTAAGGCCCACTCACTCACCTATGAGTAGCCTATTCGCTCACATAGTATTGCGCATACGAATTGCACATAAGAATTGTAAACATTTTTTTTTTTAAATGAACAGTCCTTGGGGGACAATAGCAGCAAGAGGTTAAGTGTGTGGTGGGGTGGGTGTTGGAATGTAACAGTTACACTACAGTTGCACTGTACTTCAATTTGGGGAAAAAAGTGCAAACACACTTCTGGTTTAGAGTATGCAAATCAGGCCAATTTTCTATGCAAATTTGATTTGTTTTTGTTGGTGAAAAAAGTGCAAAACATGCTTCCATTCTACAGTATGTAAATTAGGCTAATTTTCTATATAAGTTGGACTTCGCTTTGTTTGCAAAAGTGCAATTTGGCCGCCCCAATTAACCATTACACTAGAGATGCACTGTGTTTATATTTGTGAAAAGGTGCAAACCTTTCATTTTCTGTGTATTTATTTAATTTTTCACCGTGTTCGTAAATACTCTTTGGCTGCTGCAATTAACATTAATCTATATGATGATCAAATGATGGATAAGAGTGAAGCAAAAAAAACAACACTTCAAGTTGGAACAATTCATTCTTAGCAGTTCCCCCTCCTGAATATTTGTTTCATTTATCTCTATGGATATCGTTTTTATTCTATTGCATAGTGCCCTCTCAGTGTTATCAGGTTCACACATGCTGCATTGATATCGCATGCAAATGCAACTAGTTATGTGGGCAGCAAGTTCCCCCCAAACAATTTGGCTAATAGAGGTCTATTAGTGGTGGGTCCCAACAAAGTCATAGAGTGTGGAACAGGAAGTGTTAACATCTGGGCAGCTGGCTTATGGCGTGGCAGTGAACTGCGGCACTGAACTCTCTCTCTTCCTCTCATGTTGAGTGAAAACAAACATAACTCTCATGTTTTTGCCTGCTGTATCGGGGTTGAAGAGGTTTGTCTGGCTGCTAACCGATAGAGCTACACCACGCTTTGCTTCTCTGACGTCCCAGTCTGGTTATTGGGGGTCAGGAATGCATTGTGTTTGTTTGATTTGCATCACGTTGTGTTCTCCAACATGAAACGGAACTCATTAGGAGACTAATGTGGCGTAGAACTGTCATGCAATTCGACTTGACTGGAAATACATCTAGGCTGAGGTAGACATGGACCAAATAGGCTAAATCAGCCATAACTGTTATTTCTGTCAGTGTAATATGACTGATTTGTAACATTTAGAATAGGTTTTCTTTTACATCACTTTATTGTGCAAAATAAATTAGTTTTTACTATTTTGCTTGATTTAGTTGTCGACAGAATGCATATGTGACCCTGGACCACAAAACCAGTCATAAGTCGCACGGGTATATTTGTAGCAATAGCCAAAATTATAAATTTTTCTTTTATGTCAAAAATCATTAGGATATTAAGTAAAGATCATGTTCCATGAAGATATTTTATAAATTTATCAAAAATGTTTTTTTATGAGTGGATATGCGTTGCTAAGGACTTCATATGGACAACTTGATGACACAAGGTGACTTTCTGAATATTTAGATTTTTTTTTTGCACCCTCAGATTCCAGATTTTCAAATAGTTGTATCTTGGGCCAAATATTGTCCTATCCTAACAAACCATACATCAATGGAAAGCTTATTTATTCAGCTTTCAGATGATGTATTAATCTCAATTTAAAAAAATTGACCCTTATGACTGGTTTTGTGGTCCATGGTCACACATCGTGGCTGAAAAAAGTATTTGGACACTATAGTATCATTTAAGTGTATGAATGTCATTGCATAAAAAAATCGTACCAAGTTTGTACCAATATCAAGCCAGTTTCCCCACCGGGATCAATAAAGTAACTATCTATCTAAGTGGTAACAGCAAACAAACAATGCCAGAACTATTTTTGAACTCTCTTTTTTGAGGTGTGAAGTGTGACTTCAGTATCCAGTTAACCTCAAACTAAAATTCAATGTTGTTTTGTAAAAGTACCTCATGACTAGAGTTACCCTCTAGTCATGAGGTACTGTCATACTCTAGTCATAATGGCTCATTTGAATCACATGCAATTACCATCACCTACCCTACTAAAATCCATGTTGTAGTTGTTTATCGTCCCCCAGGACAGCTAGGTAACTTCTTGGAGGAGTTGGATGTGTTACTCTCATCCTTCCCTGAGGATGGTACTCCTCTGCTAGTACTTGGAGATTTCAACATCCATCTAGACAAACCTCAGGCTGCTGACTTCCACACTCTGCTTGCCTCATTTGATCTCAAGCGAGTGGCTACCTCAGCTACCCACAAATCAGGTAACCAATATGACCTCATCTACACACGCTGTGGCTCCACCGACAATACACTGGTTACTCCACTACACACCTCAGACCACTTTCTCATCACTTTTACACTCAACCTGACCCCTAACTCAACACACACTCCACCACATGTTACTTTTCGGTGAACTCTCACCATCCCACCTATCCTCTTTGGTCTCATCCACACTTCCTCCCCCTAACCAGTTCTCATCACTGGACACTAACAATGCTACTGACACTCTTTGCACCACTCTAACATCTTGCTTAGATGACTTCTGCCCCCTTTTAACCAGACCAGCCCGCACCACCCCCTCTGCCCCCTGGCTCTCTGATGTTCTCCGTGAGCATCGGTCTTGACTCAGGGCTGCAGAGAGGAAGTGGCACAAATCTAAAGATCCTACTGACCTTAGCTTATATCAGTCACTCCTTTCTTCTTTCTCTACTAATGTCTCCAATGCTAAAACCTCGTACTATCACACTAAAATTAACAATTCAACTGACTCCCGCACACTTTTCAAAACCTTCTCATCTCTGCTTTGCCCTCCTCCCCTCCCTTCCACATCAGCTCTTACAGCTGATGACTTTGCCACATTCTTCACACATAAAATAACAACCATCAGCGGCCAATTCTCCACACCACACACTGACAATAACATCTTAACGGAAAACACACAAACCCTCCCCTCCTTCTCCATGCTATCTGAGGCAGATGTTTCAAAACTCATCCTCTCCAATCACCCTACTACCTGTCCGCTAGACCCTATCCCCACTCATCTTCTTCAGGCCATCTCCTCCTCAATTCTACCTGCACTCACTCACATTATCAATTCTTCCCTTCACACTGGAACATTTCCCACAGCTTTTAAGCAGGCTAGGATTACCCACTGCTTAAAAAAACAACTCTGAATCCAGCACTTTTAGAAAACTACAGACCAGTATCCCTTCTTCCTTTCATTGCTAAGACACTTGAAAGAGTTGTATTCAACCAACTGTCTACTCATCTCACAAAGAACAACCTCCTTGACAACCACCAGTCTGGTTTCAAGAGTGGCCACTCAACTGAGACTGCCCTGCTCTCAGTCACTGAAGCCCTGAGACTGGCATGATCGACTTCAAAATCATCAGTACTCATCTTGCTGGATCTGTCTGCTCCTTTTGACACAGTTAATCACCAGATTCTCCTGTCAACACTCATGTCGAAGGGCATCTCGGGAACCGCACTCCAGTGGTTCGAGTCTTACCTCTCAGGTAGGTCCTTCAGGGTATCTTGGAGTGGTGAGGTGTCCAAATCACATCATCTTGCTACTGGGGTACCTCAGGGCTCTGTGCTTGGACCACTTCTCTTCTCCATCTACATGTCATCACTAGGATCTGTCATTCAAGATCATGGTTTCTCCTATCACTGTTATGCTGATGACACACAACTCTACCGCTCATTCCAACCAGATGATCCGACGGTTGCTGGTCGCATCGCAGCCTGCCTGACAGCCATTTCTGCCTGGATGAAGGACCACCACCTTTAACTCAACCTTGCAAAAACGGAACTGCTTGTGGTCGGTGCCAACCCAACACTTCATCATAACCTTTCAAATCAACTTGGGTCATCAACCATTACTCCTTCCAGGAGAGCCAGGAACCTTGGAGTGGTGATGGATGATTGTTTAAGCTTCACAGATCACGTTGCAACAACAGCCCGGTCCTGCAGATTTGCCTTGTACAACATCAGGAAGATTTGACCCTTCCTATCAGAGCATTCCACACAAATTCTTGTCCAAGCTCTTGTTCTATCCAGACTGGACTACTGTAATGCTCTCTTGGCTGGCCTTCCAGCATGCACTGTCAAGCCTCTACAACTGATCCAGAATGCTGCAGCAAGACTGGTCTTCAACGAACCGAAGAGAGCGCACGTCACTCCTCTCTTCATCAGTCTGCATTGGCTGCCAGTAGCTGCTCGTATCCAATTCAAGGCTCTGATGTTTGCCTACAGAACGAACGCTGGCTCTGCACCGCTATACCTTAACTCACTACTTCAGACTTATGCGCCCTCCAGAAACTTGCGTTCTGCAAGTGAACGGTGCCTTGTGGTGCCATCACAAAGGGGCACAAAATCGCTCTCACGGACCTTCTCCGGGTCTGTTCCTGGCTGGTGGAATGACCTGCCACGCTCTATCCGAGCAGCTGAGTCTCTAGCCATTTTCAAAAAAAAAATGCTAAAGACATATCTTTTTCGTCAGCACATGACCCAGTAATAGTAGCACTTACCTTGATTTCTATTCTTCTTACATCTATTTGTGACCCGTCACGGAAACCAGGGACACAAGTCGGCAGCACAACTATTGAGCAAACTGAGAAAGAAGCGTTTTTTTTTTTCAAAATTGGTGATTTTCGTTTTTTTGCAGAATCTGTTAGTTGAGATCACGAAGAAGCATCTCCGTGTTTTAGGTAGCAGTATTGGTTTATTTAAAAGCGTACATTTTGAGGTTGAAATCGGCTTGTTTTTCTGGGATTCTATCTCGCAGTAGGGGCGTGTCATTGTCTGTGTGCATTTCCATACTGGAATCGGATACGCCGGCTTTTGTTTCTTTTGTTATTGCCGCCGCCCTCCAAGGGAAGCGTGGCTGCTTAGTATGCAGCGCTCTGGCCGGCTCTAGCTGATATCAAAATTTAATGAAGATGGACGCCGCAAAGAATATCGCAGACGAGCTGAACCGTGGCCGTTACACCGAATATGTTTTGAAGTACAACATACGGCTGGATTCTTTAGCTGCGGAAAAAAAGAGTGGCAGGACATGCGATTTATTGGACATTTAGAGGCAAACAGACGCATAGTAGTGCAAACTTCGGAGATGGTTACATCCACAAAGAAGACCCCGACAAAGAGAAAGTGTGCCCGAACAACTTATTTCATTGGAGGCAACGAGAACTTTTCTGTTTCTTATTGGGTGAGTTTCCATAAACATCAAAGCTTGTCGTTTTGTGTTCATTCTATGAACACGTAGGCTACACGTTATCTCATGTGTCTTTTGTTATTAGCTAGCTCAGGACTGTCATTTATTTGTAATCGTTAGCATCGTATCACTTGGCAAAAACCCCCATTACTATAATGGGCTTTTAGATGGTAATGTTAGCATCTACTATTAATTTGAATAACGCTTCATCTGCTTGAATTGACTGGTGTGAATGACTTAGCTGATGTAAACCTTAGCCTAATATTCTTGAATTGAATGTGACGCTAATAATTTTAGCCAGTTACTATTTAATATTCTTAACAAGGATTTACTAATGTAATAGTAAATGTATCAGATTAAATTCCTACGTAAGTAAAAGTATAAAGTATCCGTAGCCGTAAAATGTGCGTTATAAGTCAAAAGTAAAAGTATTTATTGAAAAGTTTAATGTACAGGATTTTTTTAATCCTTTGACTCAAACCAGGTCTAACCACTAACTGAGGTCTAAACCAGGACTATACGGTTATCACAGAATCCTGTTCAAAAAGTCCTAATGTCAAAAAAGATAAATTACTGACATTTACAGTGCACATTATCCTTTATTATTAATAATTTGCGGTCCGATTTTTCCCGTTGCGTCTGTCGTTGCTATGCAACCATGCAGCTTTACAGGGGGTATGGCTTATCTAAATGAGATGTAAATGAGCCCTTTTGTCACTCCCAGCAGGTGAGAACAGGCGAGAACTGCAAAATTAGAGGTCATTTTCTGCCCTTTGAGCTTTTTTGAGTGCCTACCTTCAAATGGCCACAACTTCTCCAAATATTATCAGATTTCCCTGTGTTACACATCGTTGGAAAGCTTTGAGACTACACTTTCAGAATCTGCGAATAACTCAAAATGCCCCAGAACCGACTTGTGTCCCTACTTTCCTTGACTGGTCACATTTGTGTATTTATAAAAAAAAAGAAAAAAAAAGAAAGAAACCTTGCACTTTACTGACATAACTGTGACTTCACACAGCACTTACTGTGTTCTCTAACATGTTCTCATGTTGATTTGATTGATTCTACTATTCTCATTTGTAAGTCGCTTTGGATAAAAGCGTCTGCTAAATGACTAAATGTAAATGTACCCTGTGATTGCTATTTGTCAAGTTCATCATTGGTTTAGTGAAAGTATTTGACATTATGAAGCAAATGGGAAAAGATTCCATAACAAGCATTTAAATGGCTCTTTAATAATTCAGCTTAATGTGGTCAACCACAGTGTTTCTTTTAGAGAAATTTTGAGAATTTTTATATCCCTACATTCCCTAACATAAAAATAATCTTGGTGTCGCTTGTATTTAACTTGGATACTTTAAAGTTCCCTGTGAAATTGTTGACGAGTGCGTTTTTCTTTGCTGTTTTGACATATTTCGTTTTGAAACAGTAATATGGTTTTATATTAATTAAGGTTCAATTCTTTATGCAACTTCAGGGTTGTAAAAAAAGTTTTTTTTCTTGTGTGTTATGTAACCTGTATATGTTTGAAATGCTTAGCAACCCACAAAATATACCTAAAAAAAAACACAACTAATTTGCTATCAGGGTACACAATCGGAGTAAACTGCCAACAGACGTTAGATTTAGCCTTAGATGTAGTCTTACAAAAAGAGTCTTTAGCTCAATTCCTGGAAATCCTTGCCAGTTTGATGATTAGCGTTGCAAGGGTGGGACAGCTTTACGTCTGACCTTTTTAAGCAAATAACAAAAGCATGACACTGATTAGATGCCTTTACCCTGATGATATTGTCAGTGGCAAGCGTTTAATGCGTTTACCTCTGATGATTGCTGTGCACAAGAACTCATTGCACTTATTTTATTAGTAAGAAAGGAAATTATTACATTTAATAATTTCACAGTTTATTATTTCATACAACAAGGACATTTTTTTAGAAAACCAAATAGAGATGTTTTTGTCGATAAAGTGCTTTGTCAGAAAATGGCTACCAAGGTTCATAAACATACACATAAACAATTGCTTATATCCGGTTACTTCACTTGGGTGCTAATTTAACTGGTAATAACTGTGCAAGATTTATAGGTCGCAATGGGTTTGTCTTATCCTCACGGACACCCTGATCTGAAATGTGTGATTTAGAACATAATGGAAGGAATTCTGGGTGTTATTGGGCCTGCGTGCATCTAAACATTGATTGCAGTCATCCCAACTCAGTTATCTCACTAACATGCACTGGCCAAAATTTACTGCATTGGCCAAGATTCAATTTCAGACACCACATGCTCACTGTAATAAGTATGGGATGCTGCAAAAAAAGACTAGACTTGACATCTCGAGGATTATCTGATGCTTGTTTTTGTATAACTGCGGTGTTGTCATTAATGAGACGTTTTGTGCACTTCATTTTGACCTAATTGTGGTCACGGTTGGCCTCTTTAAGTATAAGAGCACATGTATGCAATGTATCCTGATGACTGCCTCAGATTTTTGCTATAGTTGCATCTTATAATTCCTTTGACGACCAGTAGAGGGCAGTGTGACGTGACCCCTTCAAATTCAGTCTTGGCTCTTGATTGAGTCCCTGAAAGTACTGAAGTATCTGCACAGTTCATCCTAGGAGTAGAGAAACATAACTTTCATAGGATATTTCTTTCATTACTTTGGAAGAATCTTAAGTCTATTTACAACAATTTTTTAGGAACACTATTTTACAACCGGCTCGTTCATTAATGCCTCATACTGGCAGTTGTGCAGTTCCCCAAGGGCAGGGAGGGAAAAGCTATGAAAATCAAGTGTCTTTCAGGGATTTTTTTCTTTTGAACACTGCATACCCATATAGACCATTGCAACCGGCTCTCCACACGTTTGCCCGTTCTTTGTTTACTTACCAGAATCAGAAAATAAACACTGCACTGGCTCCACTGTGATCAAACAGTTATGTACACAAGTAATTTAGTTATTTCGTGGAGCATTTAAAGGGATTTTGCATTCCAGACAGCTGAGTAAAAACACCCAGTCTCCAATAATATATCCACCTTGTATTTTGGAATATGATAAGTTTTCATTAAGTCAGACTGGTCATTATATTTTCATCATATTTTATTTTTTTATTAATTATAAAATTTTAGATGTATTATTTTATATTTATTTTCTTTTAATTATATAATTTTTTATTTAAATTTTATATTTAATTTATTTTATTATAGAATTTATTCATTTTTATATTTTATTTGAATGTATTTATATTTAATTTGTTATTCTAGAATATTTTATTACGAATATTGATACGCACAAAGCCTTTGAGTTATTATGTGATTCCAGCTTCTAAACATGGGAAATGAATAATTTCCTCTTATTTTATAACCACATTTTGATGACGGAGTGAGTGTGCATAACCTGAGTAAGAATATGCGGACAACTCCCTGGCAACTTGCACCTCATAGAACAGAGGAAAAGGGAGGAGCAGCCGCGTGCCTTTACTAAAAGGAAGGCACCCCCTCCCGTCCCTCTTCTGTCTGACGGTGCCTTAGTCACTAGTTTTTCTTCCTGTCTAAAGAAAGGGAGGATGAGCTTTCTTCTAGCTCATCTGACCTATGGCCCAAATAAAAGGTGTGATAACTGAAGCCGGTCCAGTTTTGACTTAGGTTAATGTGAAGGGACCCCATGGCTTCCACATGTCACATCACCCCAAGCAAAGAGTAAGTTTGAACAGTTTGAAAGACCCCTTCTCAAAATTGCTGACCATGTATTTTTAGACTAACAGGAAAATGTGCTAACAGGATATCCATAATTATCTGCCTAGAAAACAGACATGTGTTGAAGTAAGTCTCTATTGTATGTGTACACTGCACAAAATGATGTTCTTTTTTAGTATTTTTGTCTTGTTTTCTAGTACAAATATCTAAAAATTCTTAAAACAAGAAATAACATCTGCTAATCACAAAAAATACACTTGTTTTCCCTTTGAAATAGGTTTATTTTTCTAAACTCATTGGCAGCCGTTTTTGTTGCAGTTTTTGGAGCTTGTGGCGACTACAGAGACCGAGTTTTTTTACAGTGTGTTCAGGGGACAGGCAGCTAGCGGATAGTGAGGAGATGTTTGCTTTATGTGACAAAACATTTTTTGGCCTAAAAATGCATGACATCGCTTAGAGCACCTTTAATCGCCATTTTGCTTCTCAAGTAAATATATTTTGTATTTACATTTACATTTACATTTATGCATTTGGCAGACGCTTTTATCCAAAGCGACTTACATTGCATTATACTATACATTTTGTATCTGAGTCTGTGCAATCCCTGGGATCGAACCCATGACCTTGGCATTGCTAGTGCCACGCTCTAACCACTGAGCTACAGGAAAGCTATTTAAGAATTTTTACATATTTGTACTGGAAAACAAGACAAAACTACTGAGGGAGAATATCATTTTTTTTTTACATTGTAAGCATTTGTATAGACCAGAAGAAAGGTTTTAAATGGATGCCCACTTCAGATGGTTGTTTGTGGAAGCCCTTCCTGTTCAAACGCCCACTTATTCTACCTCATCCTGTTCATCATGGAGAAACTGGCCGCACTTGTTGTAATAGCTTAGTGATTCAGTAGTTGGAAGAACAAATTCCCTGCCAACTGCCCTCTGAAAAACTCCATCTACGTGGTGATTGAAAACCAAGATCGTCATAACAGAATGAATCACTTCCCACTATAGTTGACCAGTATTTTCAAAGGCATTGGGCAATTTTGAACTTTCTGAAAGTTAGTGAGACGTATGCTAAACGTTAACTGCCCGGGGATGCCTTGGTACGTAAGCCCTTCTTGGGTCTGCAGGCAATTAGGAGATGTTCTTTAGAGATTGTAGCCTGGCTGCTGCCTTCCAGCTCAGGGAACCGATGACAGATTAATTTGACTTCAGCTCGGCAACTCCGAGGCCCAGACGGCTGGAAATGGCTAGCGTGGGAGAGAGTGGCAGTGTGCGCGGATTTCCTGCCATGCTCTTGCCTCCTGGAGAACGTTCTCCCAGGAGAGGAATGAAAGGCGAACTGAGCTGAGTGCTTCCTCTGTGCGGAGTTGCAGCTGCTTGACTGAGGGCTTTTTTTCTTTCGACAAGTGCTTTGCAGCAAGCCACAACGGCCAGAGTGGTGTGGAGGGTTTGCATTGACAATGGAAGTCCGACTCGGGCCAGAGAGCGAGTAACACTTGAGCATGCTCTAAGCCCTCAGTACTAACATGTCCTCAACTTAAAGAGGTTGTACAGTGACACAATAGAACAAATGAGTGCTCTATACAGAACAAATGTAAGAAATGTGAGAAACAGTATCTCAAAGGTTTGTTAAACTCAAGAAGTCATGTAGGTTTTTGCTGAAGGACGGAATATTAAATGGAAGTATCTAACATTGTATGTGGTCTTAGATGGTTGCGTCTTTTGTATTGTGGTTTGATGGTATTGCTTATGCCTTAATAAAAGGCTGAGGGCTCAAACTTCCCCTGAGAAATGAGCCAATGGAGGTTTTGAGCTTCTAGCATTTCCTGTAACGCTAACCACGACATTGATTTACAAATCACAAACAACCACAAATCACGAAGTAAATCGGCATCATCTGGGTTACATGCATGTCTTTTAACCAGATTTGTTGGAAACCCTGACCTAAAATGATACCCTTCATTAAATGCAGGGTTGCAGTTTGCATTGAAATGTTGTATGTCAGCTCTTTAGTTGTCTTATGTTGACCAAGATGATCTCTCGGTTTAGTCAGTTTGAAGAAAACAATGTTGTGTTACTGTTCAATGCATATGCAAGAACCAGCACTTGAAAAAAATCTGTATTAGGGTCCAATTCTCACTATTAACTAACTATTAACTATGACTTTTGCTTCAATAAACCCCTAATTACTTATTAATAGTTAGTAAGGTAGTTGTTAAGTTTAGGTATTGAGTAGGATTAAGGGATGTAGAATAAGGTCATGCAGAATAAGGCATTAATATCTGCTTTATAAGTATTAAAAAACAGCCAATATCTTAGTAATATGCATTCTGATAAACAACTAGTTAATAATGAGATTTGGACCCTAAATTAAAGTGTTACCGAACAAAGGAACAAATCCACAATGCTAGGTTTATTTTATTTTATTTTGAACAGACCGTAGTGCAAATTACAGTTTGTTCTTCCTAGCAGCATTTAGTGCCCCCTACATGTTTGCTTGTATGTGACTCATTTAGTTCTGCAAAGGTCCTGATAAAGGTTACGTTTTTGAACCCTATATGGATCTTTCGTGTAGATCCAGCATGGGTGACATAATTGGAATAACAACAGCCCATTTTTGGATGACTATGTCATCAACACTTAGAGAACACCAGCACCAACAGAATTTTCTCCACCTGAGCTAAGAGTGCTGATTTTAACATTTTCGAACCCAACAACCTCTTACAGGAAATACATTTATTCCACACCTATAAAACCAGTTCCCATGTGTCACATGATAGAATTAATGGGTAAAGTAAAGCATTACAGCTCCCCAGCACCATCAGTGTGGATGCACTGAGGGATGTTTGAGGAATGCAATGGTTTTAAACACTGAACAGATGAACGACAACATGTGTTTGTGTGTGATGAGATGAGATTTAAACTACAGTGCTCAGACAAAAGGAAAAAATGTTTATTGTAAATGTGAAAATGCTACCTATATAAACCAGTGAAAATTGGATTAGTTTGTTCGTTGAAAGAGGCAAACAAAACCGAGTTAGACTTGGACCGGCGCAACGGAACATTTGAATAATCACGTATGGCTTAGTGTTTACCTGTTTATGCTTTCGGATAATCTCAGAGTTGTTTAGATCAGTAGTTCTCAAATATTTTGTACCATGTCTGATGCAGTGGGCTGCATTGGGCTTTAATTATGAGATGCAAAAAATTATATTAACATAAATTAGACGTAAATAAAATGTACATTGTTAAATATGTTAAGTATTTAAAATTGGTAGAATCATGCGTCACGCCTCTGTCGGTGCGTGTGCAGTTTGAGAGTGATAAAAACATTTTTTGCTCTTTTTGGGTTAAACGAACTTGAGAAGTTTGAATCCGACTGGTTAAAATCAGAATGCCAGTCATATGCCATCACTCAAAAACATCACAATCCAACTGCAAATATAGAACGTAGAGAATCTATGTAATGGATTCAGGTCATTTATTTTTAAAAGTGTTCCAAACCTGTATGAATTTTCTTTCTTCTGCAAAACACAAAAGAAGATATTTTGAAGAACACTGAGGTCAAATAACATTGGACTCCACTCCACAATGAAAGTCATTGTGTGGTCAAAACAGAGATATTATTAAAAATCTCTTCTTTTTGTCTTCCACAGAAGAAAGAACGTCATACAGGTTTTGGAATGACATGATAGTGATAAAACCATTTTTGGTTGAACTATCCCTTTAAGATATACCTTTTTGTCTTCTCTTTAAAACTCATTAATCTGCTCACAAATGTATATCAGTTATCTAAACTACATGTATGCCATTGTTCGTAACTCAAAGTGATTACAAAACATGCCATAAAAATGAAATGAAAAACCAGAGAGGATTTGCTGAAATGGGTGGATGCCATATGACAATACAATGCTAAAGTTCACAAAAAAGTCCCTTCGGGTAATTACAAAGATTTTTATAAAGCATAATTATTTCACAGGCACCGAGGAGGTTGTCTTAATTGCATTTGTAATATGTGCTGCATTGCTGGAATGAAGAGTAATCGCTATTTTTGGAAATTGGAAATTCTAGTGTCACTTTTCAGTTTGGATAGGCAAAAAGGTGCAATGTGCTGGCAGACCTCAATGGCATTTAAGTAAGAGCACCAAATAATCAGACTGTTAAAAGAAATGGGATTCTGGCAATACACTCTGAATTCATTCCCTCTCCCTGTCACATGCAATAGACTTAATGGAATACTGAGAGGTAGGGGAATTCACCAAGGTTCTGTATATTAATTCTAAATTGGGTATAAAGTAGAAGTTTACTGCATACAGTACCTAACAATGCTATTCTCAGGCTGTTAGCGTATTACAGCATGTGCTGTGGGACTTCTGGAGGGGGTTAGAATCTAGGAACTGGAGAATGGTGCTGTTTTCAATTAGCATGCCAGTCTGAATGGCATGTCCGGCTGACAGGGCTTTACAAGCGGCTAAACACAGGGGCCTATGGGAGTCGTGCGTGCCGGCCTCTATCAGCACCCTGCAACCTGTTCTGAAAAAGAGACAGCTTTGCTCTGATTCGCAAGGTCCCTAATTAGTGTTCACTGCTCCCTACATACTCCATAGAAGTTAAGCTCACATATACAATATACACTGCCCCCAAAAAAGTCGCTGTTTGGATTTAAATAGACAAATGCTTAAGAGTCTATGATTGGATCATTATTGCAGTGATTATGTTTCTAGTATGTTATATGTTTAGCAACAGTTCTTCTAACCCTAATCGATGGAGTGTGTAGCTTTTCATATCTTAAACAACAAAAATTGATGCACGTCTTAATGGAAATAAATGTTGTGATGTTATTTCCATCAAGAGGTGCATCAATTTTGGTCAAGATCTTGTATTGACAATGCAAGAGTCAAGCACTCTGTAAAGTGTACTCCAGCACATCCCAAACACTTTCAATGAATTTAAGGTCTGGATTCAGAGGTGCCAATTCATGTGTGAAAATGATTCTTCATGCTCCCATGATACATCTTCTTACATGGTTGTTTAAGAAATGGTTGGTTGGTTGGTTGGTTTTAGGACACAGAAAAACAGATATGACCTCAGTATACAGAAACAACAGTTAGAGTGTGCTTTTGTTAATTGGCAGCTCCATGTCGGTCTAATATCTGCCTTGTTTTTTGTAGCTCTTCTATGAAGCCAGACGTTTCGCTCCCGCTGAAGTGAATCCCATGAACAAATAAGGCAGGTCATACAGTTCATTACCAATTAGACGACTTTATTATACCCCTTTAAAATCCAGATTATTTATTCTATAGATTGAGTTCCGCTGAACAATGAGCAAATAAACTGAATTGAAAGCAGCCAGACAAGGTCAGTGTCCAACTGTGAAAAAATTATATAAAAATTTGAGCATGCAGATAAATGACACTTTAACAGCGCTGATTTACTCTGGAATCAGTTGCCATGAGCTTTTACAACTTAATGAAATATAGTTTGTGTAATGTCATTCAATTCTTTCTGGACATTATTGTCAAGTGCTGAAAAGCCTATTTATTTATTTTAATATAGAAGATTGTTGCTTTTTGTCTTTAACTGTATATCTTAGATTAATTATCTTTTGTTTTTTCAAAGATATGGCATGGTGTCAGATGCATTATACATGTTAAATTGCTCACATTTTTTCATGCCTAAGCACTTCTCTGAGAGAATTTACTTACCAGCACATTAGCCTGGTTAATAACTTTAACCATCATCCCCGGAGCCAAACACGCTTTGGAGTCTGATGCCTTTTCATAAAGCAAAATACTTTGATTTGCCAGGCTTTAAAGGGGCTCTGAGGAAAGAGGAGGCCCTCCATGGTTGTTTGTGAGAGGCAGAATGAGCTTTTTATTCCAGATTTTTGGCAGCACAGACAGCAATAGAGGCCCTCAAAAGAGTCCATATAGAAGCCCAAGTGCTCAGTGAGCTCTTCACATTTTCCCAGGCGAAAAATGCTGTGCTACTTTTGTTCCATTCGTTTGCACAACCCGGGTAGGAAGAGCGAACTTCTCTCTGGAAACAGTGTTCATTGCTGATGACAGAACACACATGATTGACCATAATGATCCAGATTATTTGAAGCAACTGAAACGTGGCCAAATCACTTGGAAATTGCTTAATCAAACAGTGCTTCTTTCATGTCCATGTTATAGGTCATTAACCCTGTTTTCATCAGTGAAAACTCCAACAGAGGCCTGAAAATCTGTTTGTCCAAGTTTATTTTTGATGCTAATGTGTCTTATCTCACCCAAGTAGTGAACTTGTATCCAGAGACTGTTTATATAATGCATGTCGGTAAACTGTTGTCAACTGCAAACAGCAAAAAATAAAGCTTTATCTGTAATATTGAATATTTTGCTTCTTAGGCTAATGCTGAATGTATTAATCTAGAAACCAGATTATGAATAATTTGATGGTGAAATTTCAGGCTTAAGGGCAGCTAGCCTGTTTACAGCACACTTCTGTACTCCTATAGTGTACATAGGATATATACAACTATATGCAAGTTATTTTTGCAAAGAACTAAGTCAGCTCATGAAAAATTATGATGTTTGTCATATGCACATTTAAGGAGATTATAGAAAGCAGCTGATTAAAAAAGTCGGTAACACTTTAGTAAAGGGAACACATATAAACTATTAACTATGACTTTTTCCTCAATAAACTCCTAATTTACTGCTTATTAATAGTTAGTAATGTAGTTGTTAAATTTAGGTATTGGGTAGGATTAAGAATGTAGAATATGGTCATGCAGAATAAGGCATTAATATGTGCTTTATAAGTACTAATAAATAGCCAATATTCTATTAATATGCATGCTTATAAGCAACTTGTTAAAAGTCCCTAAAATAAAGTGTTACCAAAAAGTCCAATAAAAATCTTATGGATGCAGGTAGCTTTATGCAAGCCCTAAGAGGTCATGCATTATTGATCATAAATTAAATAAAAAGTCACCATGAAATTAAAATTCGTCATATCTATTTTCTTATTGTGAATGATTTATTCATGCATATTTCTTTCTTTTTTTTTTTTTTTGACCTTGTGATTGACCTTGTAGTTTTAATCAATCAATCAATCAATCTCATAATTCAATCATCCAGATTTATCTCTGGTGACCTACTTCAGACTTCTTCAATCATTTTTTTTCCACTTTAAACCCTGCTCCTTTCTTATAATCATCTGCACGCTCACGTTCAGATTGGCCTCCATCCAATCAACAACCAATGGATAGAATCAAGTCCTGCCCTACAAAGTAGGGGTGTGTGATATTTACATCGCCTATGATAATATCATAATTGTTGTTTTAACAATGTGCAATCTGACATTGAGTATGTCCCTCACTTTGCAAAAAAGCAAAAAAACGAAAACGTGCCTAGAAAGTACATACTACTGCGCCTGTACATTTTGTCTTTTAGGCTATGTTTAAATCATATGATTTAGTTAAGCAATCACACAGAGTGCCGTTTTTTTTTTTTTTTTTTTCAAATATCAGCACAATTGCAAATGTGATATTGATCTTAACAGTTTAATAAAAAATTAAGTGACTTATACGTTAGACAGAATATTGCCTGTTTTGCTCTATTTTGCAGATGAAAACAGTTCCATTACTGAATGAATCAGTCCATTTGAACAAATCAGTTGAACGAATGATTCAATGACTCACTCATTAAGAAAGTCAAATGCTTCGTTCCTGAAACTGTCAGCCATTTGAACGAACTGGTTGAATTATTTACTCAGTGATTCGCTCATTAATAGTTACTTGCCGCCAACTAATTTTAAAATCATGTACATATACAGTCATATACAGTCAAACCAAGATTTATTCAGATGCCTTGAACATTTCATTCATTAATACAGTTTATTCTCTATATTTAAAAAAAAATGGTAATAAAATATGACGAGATCTCAGAGTCAAACTGTGTCAGAACAAAATTATCTTAATTATGTCAGATAACACTTAAGCAAAACATGGTCAGGTCAAACTGTCTGAATAATTTTTGGTTCCAAATTTTTAGCAGTTTTACTGGTAGTCTACTGTATGAAGAAATTTTGGGTATAATATGTCACTTTATTTTGCTATCCTCACTTACATAAATGAACTATAGTGTCCTGCACCCACTAGTAAAAATATATCAAAAATATCTAAAATGTCTGAATAATTTTTGGTTTGACTGTATCATCAGCGTTTTTTTAACCTCTGAGCTGCATTAAACAGTCTGTGTAGGATTTTGTTGATAATGATTTAATTTGATTGGTAACAGCCCAATAGTGTCTCATTATTCTAATTGGATTTACTGATTAAATGTAATAATTTGACATAATAAATTATACATAGGCTACATTTAATTGGTAAGAAGAAATTGCCCTTATAAAGGTAAATATGCAGATAAAAGGTAAAAATCTATTAAAATTATTGGAAATTGTAATTTCTGTCACTGCTGCGAACTAACCACCGCACAAAATACAAATAACAAAAACTTTAGGAGTCAGCTGTCAACGGCAGCACAATAACACACTCATCAAGATATCTTCTGATCATTGTTATCCTCAAAATCCCAGAAAATATACCTACTATAAAGATCAGTCACTGCTTATGTTTCATTGTGACTTTAAAAAAATAAATAAAAATTGTGATATTCAGCATCTCTTAAATCTCATTCTAAGCACGCAGATGTTCTGGTCCTTCAAAATGGCTGGCAATGAACAGACACAGATTTGAAAGTAAGCTTGAGTAAATCCCTGATCGAGATAAAAATGAATTTGCTCATCCATAATTCAGCAGTATGTATTTTGTGCTTAGAAATGGCTTTAGTGACCAAGTAAAAACAATGGAGAACTTTTTTTAAAAGTGACTACTAGTGCATGACCTCTCTTCTGCATCACTGTCCTACCATTCCCGTTTCTTGTAAATTATTGTTTGTCGAAAAAGATTATAGGTTAGCTCGAATGATAATTCATCTCTTACTGGAACTCATTTGCATTGACGTGATCATTAGGTCACCTCGCAGGTCAACTTAAAACAGAGTCTTCAGGCCTCTCATGCTCTACCCGGCAATATCTAAGCTGAGGACAGTAGTAAATCTGACACTTGTTCAAGTTGTTAAAGAAATTACTTAATCTCCAGGCAGGGGTGACTCAGTCATCTATGAAAGAGTAACATGGTGCACAAAACAAAAGGCTCGGACAGGATTAAGCTGTCAGTCTTTCATGCTATGGAGCTGGGTGCCACTCCAGACTAATGACCTGTAACTGGGACTCAGAGGAGGGCTCTTCCCCTACCCCAGGAAAACAGCCAGGGCAACCCTGCAAGCAGAGCTGTCTCAATTAGACAAAGACCTCCTCTCCGGAAGCTTGCAGGACGCAGTTTACCAAAACATTTACTTTCTTCCAAGTTGCATCTTCCTCTGCTTTACAAATTGTTTACAGAGATTTTCAGTACATGATTATCTTTTTTATTTCTTAATTATAGTGGGATAATATGATCTCAGGCTGTCGAGAATAGGTTTATTTACTGATAAACCGACAAACGGAATGATATAAATGCTCACTAATGCAATTGTCTCTTAGGTTTGGCCCAAAAGCATAAAGAATTCGACAGTCTAGCGTTATTATTTGATCATATTCCTGGTTGGGCCGCTATTTAAATTTCCAACCAACAAACAATTATGTGTTATCAAGCTGGCAAACGGCATACTAATGATGTCAGTGGAAAAGCTGTGGCTGAAAGCCATAACACTGTGGAATATCGGTCAGCTTTTGGATTGTCACTGTTGAAAAGGACTCCTGCATGACTGCACGAAGACTTTTATCGCTAACAGATGGAGAGTAGAAGAAATGCTGCAATGTCTCTGTCTGTCTGTGTCTGCACTCAAAAAAATTAAGCCTTTTTTCAAGATTTACGCATTTCAATTCATTGGAAAATTCCATCAAATTGAATTGAATAATCCTTACATATTATGAATTAAGAATTTAGTAAAAAAGTGTAATTTTGTATAAATCTTAAATTTAAACATTTTAATTTTTTACAATTGAAATGTGTAAATCTTGAAAAAAGGCTTACATTTTTTTTTCAGTGTGTATTTATCTGTCTACATCAGTGGTTATCAACCTTTTTTAGCATTTTAATTCTATTCTAAAATATTGTTCTATCCATTGTTCTATCTATCTATCTATCTATCTATCTATCTATCTATCTATCTATCTATCTATCTATCTATCTATCTATCTATCTATCTATCGTTCTATCTATCTATCGTTCTATCGTTCTATCGTTCTATCGTTCTATCGTTATATCGTTATATCGTTATATCGTTATATCATTATATCTATCGTTCTATCTGTCTGTCTCTCTTTCTCTCTCTCTATCTGCGTTTCCATTACCCTTCAGATTGCCCAAACAGAAACTGCGAAGTCAAAATACGGCCTATAGAAACAAGTACATTTCGCAAAAAGTCCCATATATTGCAAAAAAGTTTTTACGCTCGCATGAGGTGGTTTTTCAGGCAATTCAAAAAAGGAATATTTAGCAAAATTGCACTGGAAACAGTTTTTTCGCATTTACAGGTCACCTGGCGTACTTAAAAGTCGATCACTCTTTAAAGATGGTGCGGAATGTTCAGAACTCTAAGACAGATTTCTTTATTAAACTCTTAAAAGAGAAAGGAATTACGTGAATACTGGATTCTAAAGAAATGCCACAATTTATCAAGACCTCGAAGCAGACAGGAGGAAGAAACTCCCTCCCAGAAACATCTCATATGTGGCCACTCCCAAGTATAAGGGGCTTTTTTGCTTGGATAACACGCCTAAATGTCTCAATTAAAAATAATAGCAAGTGCAGTGGCTGCAATATACTTAAACTTACTAAAATCCATTGCAATGATTTTGGGAGTGACTTATCACGAGAGGAAAAAAACGACTGTTTTAGTCGCGTAACATCAGTTAATGGAAACGCCGCCATTTCGCAATAGTTTTTTATCGACATTTAGAAAATATCGCAAAGGTTTTGTGCAAATCTGTAATGGAAACCCGGATTCTGTTATATGATCGATCTGTCTGGCTGTGTAAAATCTTGCATTAAAATCAAATGAATCAACTACATCAACGTAGAGAGCTACTTTAATTGAAAGTTATAAAAAGTGAGCAGCAATGAATTGTGGGTAATTGTTTCTTATATTATACTGAAACCACAATGTAGAGTCTCATATGGCGTTCTGGGTGACTGCACTAACATGAAACAAGGCTAGGGTGGTCTTAATCTGTGTTTCAGTGTGTCAGTATGGAAGGAAAGTTATGAGAATGTATCCCATTAATCAGCTACAGCAACTAGACACCAATATCACAGGATGATAGTTTCGAGAAAGGCAAAAATGTCACCTTGAAATAATAAGAATACAGTAAATATTGGGATCGGGAATATTGTAGTATATGCATTTTATGGACTACTGTGCATGTAGTGCATGTCTTGAGTCTGCATTGTAAATTCCATGGGCCTATTTAAAGTATGTTTGAAGTAACTGCCAGATGGATTTGTGATCAAGACTATTAAAAAACAGAAAATAAAAGCCAAACATTTGTGCTGTAAAACAAAGACTGAAAGGGAGAACAGATGTATAGCAGACACTTGGTGTTGAAGTGTTTTTAAATTAGAGCAGTTTCTTTGTGATCTTAGCACTAATTATCATCTAGCATCAGTTTCACTTCTACAACCAACCCCTTTGTGTAACATGTTGAAATGGCTTAAACATAAACACATATTTGGCTTATTCTTCAATTGAGGAAACTTTTCTGATTGTAAAGAATAAATTCCTTTCTCCAGATTAGAAGTAGACAAAGTTCAATTTACTGAAGAATCACCCACATCTGATATAAGCAGGTAACACTCGACGTTAAAGTTTATATTATCATTAAACACTGATTTAAATGGCTTTACTGCATTTATCTCCTGCTTTAAAAAGTTTACTTTGCTAGCCGAAGTTAGCAAGGACTTGTTAGCAGATTTAATCCTCCTTAGTGTCAGGGCAATTTCTTGGCACAGTGGGAGAACAAACTACTGTATATCTCCTTCTAAACCACATTAATGAAACCTTACTCTTATGCGAGGTTACATTTGAAATAGTGCATTACTGTACTACTCTTACTATACTATTCCTCCAGTATGTACAGTAGTATGTATGTTTTGCATGCATGTCTGACTTGCAAATTAATAAAACATATTAATAATAATTTAAAAAAGACCTGGCTGTACTCTCTGATCTGCTACTTTAGTCTTGTTAAATAGATTGTGAATATAAATATAACTGTGGTCAGTTTTGTTTTTTTTAAATTATCAGTACTGAGTGGATTGTTACAGATTCTTTACAGCAAATAAACCAGTAAATGTCTCTAAAATCAACTATAGGGAAATTAATCTCTTAAAATATACAATATAGCAAAGGTTTAATAATTCCCTTATTGTAATTTCCCTGTTAATGTAGTAAAAATGGTGCAAATGTCTCTGCCTCTCTCTGCTTTTAAAGTCTATTAGTTGAGAATATTAAAAAGATTTATTATGTTCCTTCCTCTGCGTCACCTTTCCTCACCTCTTCTCACCCAAAGCGTTTGTTCTTAAGTCTAGTGTCACTGCATGACATAAAACATATGCTGAGAGAACTGAGAATCTGGGGCAATGTGAGATATTATTAAAATATTATTGTCCAGGTTGCACATATATTTCATATTCAAGTAATTTATGTTTTTTTCAGGAAAGTCCCGTGATACATCTGTGGGAAATGCACTTCTCAACAGTTCATCTATGAGTAAGCAAAAGTATATATTATATATTTTTAAGTCCCCTTTCTAATATTAATAGTGGTGGTTTCATTTTATCCTGCCTTTGTAATATGCTTTAAATAACAAAGGCATATTTCAGTGAAAAAGTACAATTCACTCTTCACAATAAGGTTCGATTAGTTAACATAAGTTAATGTATTAACTAACAATGAGCAAGACATTTGTTATTGTATTTATAATACATTATAAGGTAGGTAAATTATAACATGCAGGTAAATTATTGCATAATTGAACTTTTCCTTTAATACATGTCCAAATAACCTAGACTTCTATTTTTCTCTACGACCATATTATTCAAGCATACAGAAAATGTGGTTTTATAACTGAAAAGTTTGAATCATGGCATGTGATGAGACCTCCTGCTCTACATTCGGGCCTGTGTTTGATAGCTCACCCATCCGACGGCTGCCAGCTCTGTAAACATTTACTCATGCTATTAACACAGACCACTGAATTCAGCACTGTCTGACCACATATTACATAGCAGCTATAGTTAGAATATAATGTCTGACTTGTACCACTGCTGGGAAGCATTGTAACATACACAACCAGTTCATGACTCATTGTAAACAAAACATAAACAAATACACAACAGGGACGGGACATATTAAGGCTCTTTGATATGTGAACCGGGCTCCATGTCAAATAAAACCTTCGTTTACAGATCCAAGAACTGAAAACACATTGGCTGCTGTCCCATTCCCATGCGTTGAGCACAAAAAAAGCTGTGAGATATGCATAGGATGTGGAATATAATGCTGTGATAATTACAGGCGAGAGTGACGGCGCAACTTCATGGTTCGTTACTAAGTCTAAATTAAGATCTGATGAGTCAGAGAGACTGGAAGAGGAGACCTGTTAACATTGAGATTGCATTGGCCTCAGAAGGTATTTGGACACTTAATTCATGCTTAAAATTATACTGTAGGAATGTTATTATTATATTATATTATGTTATATTATTCCGTTCAGTATAGGGGTCAGTATTTTTTATTTATTTTTTTAAAGAAATTAATACTTTTATTCAGCAAGAATGCATTCAATTTATCAAAAATGACATCCATTAAATGATCTAAAAAATAAATGGTTTCCGCAAAAATATTTAGCAACACAACTGTTTTCAACATTGATAATAATAAGAAATGTTGATTTCTGAAGGATCATGTGACACTGACTTTCAAAAACACTACTGACCCCAAACATTTGAATGGTAGCTACTGTATTTATTTTAAAAATGTATCTAATACAATAACATTTAGACAGCAATTTTAACCAGGACACGGATTGTGTCATTTTGTCGCCTGTTAAAGACTTCATTCCCGCGTTACCCTCAATTTCCAGTTTTACTTTTGTAGAAACCATGGAAAAACCAAAGACGCTTTAATATATTATGTGTTTTATTAGACAGGTGAGCAACTGTTTGGATACATTTATCAACAGAAAACTAATCATTGTTACATAGCTCAACACAGTTAGTCATTGTTTGAATCACTTGTTTTCTTGATTTACCACGAGTACCATGTTTTTACCATGCCTCAGAGACATTTTTTTAAAGTGGCTAACATAGCATAATCAGAGAGCTTTTTTAAATGAATTGCATGTCATTTAGCAACACAAGTGATCCAGTTTTTATTAAATGTATTTAGTATGATTATTTTAACCATGTAAAACAGCGCTGCGTTACCCCACATAAGCAACGAATAGAGCATAAGCAGCCGACTGCAGCAAAATAAAAGCTCAGCTGGACTCCCGCGGCTCTCGGCCCACCCTGCTTCATACCACAGTAGCATTAATAATACTTGAATACATTAGCTCATCCATGAACATGATTTCTGCCCTAGTCTGTTGGATTGCTTTCCATCGGCTTTGGAGGTCACGCTCATTCACGGTGTCATCAAGGTACGGCTTTTTTTTTAAATTAGCGACCCCTAGTGGTTAAAATTACATATTGTGCCTTTAAGTGTAATCTAAGTGTCTCAATACATTTTGTGGACCACTGCATCATCCCTAGTTGCTCCTGTTGCTGTTATAGTGGTGCTTTCTTGTGTAATTAAATCACTGTTTTTTTATGCTATAAAAGGCCATTCGCATGTGTTTGGGCAGAGAGATAATGATTTCTTGATGTAGTTTCAGCAAGGCAGAGAACATTAAACTTATGAGATAAAGATGGCATGATTAAGCATAGATTTATCCTAGAGATATGACATTTTTTTGCAATGACCAAATCTGTGTTGTTTAAAAAGGGTGACACACATACAGATGTCATCAGTTTCATGGATGTGATGATATCAGATATACTGTGATCCTACAGCTCTGGATTGTCTTAAAAGGGAAGGTAACATCAAGAGGACTACATCATTATTTAATCATCTGATTTCTATATTTGGATGTGAACCTTTTAATAGCCAATCAAAACGTTTATTTTTTCTGATGAGCAACAAAACTCAGCTGTGAAACACATCTGCGATCATACGCAATCTTTTGTCATGGGAATGAAACGGTAAAATTCACTAGGTTTCAAAAGATAAACTAGCCAACTAGATTTTTAAATGTTTTAAAGAAACTGAATTTCGGTGCAAAACTAACTGTCATGATGTTAAGATGTTCTGGGTGGTTGTTTCTATAGGGTTTGCTAATGTTTTCTGAGATGTTAATGTGTTGCTGGGTGGTTGCTAGTTCAGCTGTGTGGTTGCCAGGGCATTTCTATGGAGTTTCTAGGTGGTTTCTGCAGTGCTTTAGGGTTTGTTCAAATCCCTAACCTTAAGTATGCACCAAAGTATTGTGATTCTTGCCTTAACAGGCTGCACTAATTAGCTAAAAGCTCACCTCCTGTTTGCACAATACTGTCAAATGCATTTAATGAGAGAGGAAAATAAACTTAAGCACATGCTACTCATTACAGGTCTGTTGCATTGGAGGAGGAATTCTGAGGGGAATCCTTCACCTGTAGTATAAATGCTTCACAAACAGTTGAAACAGTACCATCTCCTCTCGTTCTGGCCTCATTCGGTTTGAAAATGTACTTAGTAAAGTGCTTTGAATCAATAGTGAGTGTAACCAGTCCTACTCGCCCCGCTCCAAGCGGGATTCAAACTGGTGTCTCCGGCATGGCAGGCGGGCGCTCTAACAAGGGCGCTAAAGACCGCAGTCTCTAGTATTAGTCCCTAGTGCGCCTCTTGAAGCCAGGGGAGTGAGGTTTACTCGCACAGCTCTTACTAGCTTGCTTCCGTTACATGAGCACTAAAGACAGGCAGTGAAATTAGCGGTGAGGGGTTTTTATGAAGTACATGACATCTAATAACAGTTCCATCGACAATGCCAATCGCACTGTCATGAGAAACAAAGCAATTAGATCTCACCAACTACATAATGTGTGAGGGCGTAGTTCATGTTATGATTGCTCTCACTTTTATGTGTTAATTTAGTGTGGTTCATTGTTTATTGTTTTTAAAATAAAATGCAGTTAAATTAATCAGAATACTGTATGGAATTTGATTTGGGTTTTTATTGAAAGAAAAGATTAATTTTTTTAATGTGTTTGAAAGAAGATTCTTATGTTCACCAAGGCTGCGTTTATTTGATCAATAATACAGTAAAAACCGTTTTGGTGTGAAATATTATTACATTTTAAATTAACTTATATTTTCTATTTTAATATATTTAATCATTTATAACTGAGATGGCAAAGCTGAATTTTCAGCATCATTACTCCAGTCTTCAGTGTCACATGATCCTTCAGAAATCATTCTAATATACTTATTTGCTGCTCAAGAATTTTTTTTTTCAGAATTTGATGAATAGAAATAAATGTTTGAAATAGAAATCTTGTGTAACTTTATGAATTGCTTCACCATCATTTTTAAACAATTTAATGCAGTCTTGTATTGTACAAAGTATCAATTTCTTCTTCTTCTTCTTCTTCCTCTTCAAAAAAGAAAAAATCATAGTGACAAACTTTTCAACTTTTTTAATGTGTGTGTGTGTGTGTATTGTATTTATGTAAATTTTTTATATTTTCACATTAAAAAATGCAAATAAATTCAACATTTCCTCTGGAATCCTGCACACAAAATATTTTATTTACATATTTGGTAAATCCTTGTTTTTGGCAGAAAGGATTTTACAGCAAATTCAAACCAGTTACTAAGCAGCTTTGAATCAATCAAAGCTTCCTGTAACAGGCACAGAAACACACACACACAAATGTCATATTGCTATGAATCAGATCATTGCGAGAAACATAAACCACTGCATTCATGTATTTCCAGGAGAGGGATTATGGGAAAGTGATTTTTGTCCCAATCAGATTCAGGCAGGATTTGAGGGGCTTTAGCAGCCTTACTGAAGAGTAATTCTCTCCGTGACGTGAGCAGAAGTTAAGGCGTGTTTTGCAATTTTGCATTCTGACAAATTGTTTAAATCTCGCTGATACTAAATATTTTGCAGCTGACTGTGTGTGTCTTTGGCAAAGTGCTTGAGACTGGTTTACAGTTAGCACGTTTGTTTGTTTACTTCTGGGAGTGGGAGAGAGGGTCAGAACGGGCAAGCATGAGGATCTTGAATCTGCAGCTTCGCCTTGGCCGACTCTGACCCGCTCTCCCTCTCTGTCGAGAAACATTATGCTTGGAGCCCGGCCTTGTTCTGAGAGGCTGGAGACAAAAGGCACAGGGTGTAACAAATCATTCAAGTGACAAATCTCACAGAAGGCCTTATAATGAGTCATAGACAATTAATTTCGAGAGAAAAAAAAGCCTGTTTAATGATATTTATTTAAAGGTGTACTCAGGCTCTTCCTCATTCCAGTTGATTTAGACTTTATACTGACACCTACTGGTGTGGATGCATGACGTTTTTTACTAGCTGCTGCTGTGGCTGTCGTGTTTGTGTACTATCCGCTTGACATTCTGACATTTATACTCGGTCTATGGCATGTGAGCTGCATCGCAACTTTTTCCAGCATTCTAGTGGGGAAACTGTTTGTTTGGAGGTTTTATTTTTCCACTGGACTGACTGGTTGCCGCACATGCCAATACATCACTCCAGAAAATGCTGTTGACTCAGGCTCCGTTGTTATGTTGTGTCTGTGGTTTGTATATTGTATATGATGTTATATTGTTTGGTTTGCTTGTTCTGTTTAGATGTACTTAGATGTTTATGCTTCGTAAAGTGCCTTGAGCACTGAAAGTGCTATATAAAGCAAACATGTTGTTGTTGTTGTTATAACACACAAGTCATGTGATTTCAACATGGCGGCGTCCATGAGTTGGCGACCCGCTTTGTGAAGTGTGCATCATTTCAATGATATTTCCTAAAAGTACTATTGATTTCTTTGTGTTAATGTATTTTTTTTTTGTCACAAAATTGACTTTGATCTTATTCTTTAGTTAAATCATACAGTCCATTCTTAGATTTATCTAGTTTACAAGTGCAGAAAGAGTGATGTGCTTATTTAATCAAATTTGTACTTCTCAAAGCACTTTGTAAGGACATTTAAAGAGCCTAATAAATGATTTGAAAACACTGACTGTTCAGCTTTGGAAGGAAGACTCAAGGTCTTGCAGTGATTAACAGCTGTGTTTAGAAATCGAAGCAAACACTTCACTTCATGTGCCTCATAACCAAAGATGAATTCCCTTCAAACTATCTACAGCATGGTGACGCTTTATTATTATTCATGTTTATCTTTGGGCAATATTCAACAATTTGTTTTTATACGGCTGTTTCGAATGCAAACAAGAACATTGATTTAATATGCTAAGCACTAACAGAACTTGCACCCAAAGCAAACACTCTTCTCTTATTCATTTTTTTGAAACAAACGCCCACTTTACCAGCATGGTGGCCTAGAAATGCAGGAATTATACTGGAAGCCTTAAAGGGACAGTTCACCTCGAAATGAAAATTGTGTCATTATTTACTCACCCTCATATTGTTCAAAACATGTATGACTTTCTTTCATCTGTGAATAATTTGTTTGAGAATATACCATTCTTTCAATATTATTTTTTCAGAATAATGAAAGTTATTGAGGACTCAAAAACTATGAAAAAGTTCCACAAAAATATAAAAACTGAATCTACTTTTGAAGTCAAAATTTAGCTTTGTGTGAGAAATATACTGAAATTTAGGTTACTATTCACTAAAAATAATGAGAGTTCATGAGAGATATATAGCAAGTAAAACATGTTGCTGCTGTACAATATAGCATATGTGAATTATCTGTAGCAGATCTATACAGGGGGAGCTGGGGAAGGTGGAGGGCTTCTGAAAGCGGACTGCAACTGCCTCAGCAAAAGAAGAGTTAATTTAACCGATTAACCAATAAACAGCACTTTAAAAAAAAAAGAAAGAAAAAGAACTAACTGCCGTGCGTTATTCTCCACATATAGCACGTTCTGAACCATAAATCCGTTTTGTCTAAAAAGCCGGTATTGTCCCCTGTCAAGGCATTGCGAGTTCAGGTTTTACAGCAGAAACCGACAAGCGCCCTTGTTCTTTCTGTACAGAAACCGATAAGTCAGTTTTAGCGAAATCAGCACACTGTATTCAGGTCAAGTGACAAGGCTTCTAGTCACTTCAAAAAAATGCGCCAACTGAGGGACGTTTCGTCAAAGGTAACTAACTATATGTGATCAAGGATTTATAATTTTGACTCCAAGTCCTTGTACATCTCACACGTCTTACATGCTGAACCCTTGGTTGTCCTTTTACGTTTGTGTGTGCGTGCGCACATGCATGCATGCCTGGGTGTGTATATGTGTGCCGATCTTTTAGTATGTGTGGGTTTGTGTGCACACGTGTGTTTAAAGGTGTGTTTTAAATGCAATTACAAAGCAATTACTTGGTTTTGTTTTATTGAAATGTGTCAGTTATCTGCTTTTGCCAAAAAACAACTGTTGGACTGTTTCAATGAACTTTAATTTAGTAAATTACCTATATTTTTTGGAGTTATTATTATTTAATCAGAACAACCCACCTGCAGTTTAATTGATGTTACTTGGAATGCACAATAAAAAACATGATTTGTGAGAATTCATAAAAACAGTTATCTGTTTTTGCAAATGAACTCTTCAAATGCTGACAAAGTATTTGAAGGTTGAGCAGCGAGCTCATTGGCTACTGATACAGCAGGAACCAATCAGCTGTGCCCTATAGAGAATTATGTGATTGCAAGCAGATTGAGTTAAGGACCTATCAGCCTGAGCCATAGAGTTAAATGACTAAACTTTATATGTATATGTCAGTATGTGTACTTTTATGGCCCTTTTTTAACCATAAAAGCTTCAACCCTTGTTCATTGTTATTGCAGAGAAGAGAACATGTCTTCAGATGGTCTCATTGTGTTCATAAAGAGGTTTGGAACATCATGAGGGTGAGTAAATGATAATAGATTTTTCATTTTGGGTGAACTATTCCTTTAAACTAAGAAAATATTTCTTACAACATTTTAGCACCGCCTTAGCCCTTAATGCTGGCACTCATAAAGTGGATATATGTGAGATCTCACTTGAGCTTTGCAGATGTCTTTATGGATACAGTGTAAGGTGTTAACACAGAGCCAGCTCACAGGTGCTTTGGCCAAGACCTCGATATTAAAAACTACTAAAAAATGGAACAGAAATCTAAAATATCAGGCACTGTTTTCATTTTGTAAACCTGTAAATGCAGGATAAAGACCTAACCCACCAAGCTCAGTTAAGTATTTCACCCTGAACAAGCAGAGGTCAGCTCAGCATGATAACATACCTTCTACTTTCGCGCAGTTCCTACAGAGGGACTTCTGAGCAGTTGCCACGTGGCAGGCAAATCTGTCTTTAGTAGGTTAGGATAAAATAAAGCTATGTAAACAATGTGAATGTCAAGCACTGCTCAAGTATAGTGAGGTCCAAATGTCTGACAAAATTTCTATCTATCTATCTATCTATCTATCTATCTATCTATCTATCTATCTATCTGTCTGTCTGTCTGTCTGTCTGTCTGTCTGTCTGTCTGTCTGTCTGTCTGTCTGTCTGTCTGTCTGTCTGTCTGTCTGTCTGTCTGTCTGTCTGTCTGTCTGTCTGTCTGTCTGTCTGTCTGCTGTTTTATCTGTCTATTTATCTGTCTGTCTGGCTGGCTGGCTGGCTAGCTAGTTAGCTATCTGTCTAGCTATCTGTCTCTCTGTCTGCCGTTTTATCATTCTGTCTATCATTCAGTTGTTCTATCTATCTATCTGTCTATCTGTCTGTCTGTCTGTCTGCTTGCTGTTTTATCATTCTACTATCATTAATTTTTTGTGTCTATTTTTGTGTCTGTCAAAAAAATAGAGATGAATAAATAATAATAATCCAAGATTTTCAATGTGGTCTAATAATTGATAATGAAATGAATGTGGAAAATCAAATTAGGTCATTCAGCTATACATAAAGGAAAATGACTTAATTAAGCGTGATGTGTGGATTTCACATTTAATTAGGACACAATCATTGTCATTTCCAGTCAATCAACAGCTGTTTAAAATCTGCAAGTGTTCCCCTCTGTCTTATGGCGCCAGGCTCTTAAAGCCTTTGACTGAGCTAAAGCCTATGTTGACCCACATATACTGTACATGAATGTCATGTGTAAATAAGGTCTAACTTCAGGCCCAGGGTCAGAATATTGTCTCACATTTCTCCAGCACTAGATCATTAAAGCCTCCTTAAGTCAGATAGGCAATGCCTTAGGAAGGGTTACGATAGGGTTGGCCCCTGGTCACTCTCCAGCAACCTGACAGCCCTACTCCACTCTCTCTAATACGTGTTAATTGCATTCCCTCTTACTCACTAGATGGGAAAAAATGTGCATGTTATTTCTGCACCAGGGCCCATCAGCAGATTCCAGCTTTGAAAGTAAAACACATGGCTGCTTGAATCAGAAAGGTGCAGGGAAGGTACACTATAAAGCACAATGATTTTTTTTATTTTTTTTTATTAATTTTTTTATTTAAATTTCAGAATT
>RJVU01015592.1:4154124-4200805 GCA_003731715.1 Anabarilius grahami | reverse complement strand
GTTTGTAGATTCAGGGCTATTGAGCTTTACAGCACAGGGATTTTCCAGTTATTTAACACATCTGGCTTACCTGACTCCTCTGTGTTTTTTCTTTTTTTCTTTTTCAGAAGCTGGATTTACAGTAAAAGGTTTAAAGATCAAATTTAGATCAAGGGGTAATCACGCCTTTGTTGAAGGCAGGCTTATCTGGTGAAGGAAAGTATAATCACAAGCTTTTGTGATGTTAAGGCTTACCAACATTACCATGTTATCATGGCTCTACAGAGAAATAACAGACAAAGGGGAAACATTTATTTGTACAGGTTTTGCCATTAGACTGAATCCCATTGGAACACAGGATTTTACTATAGGATGTTCAGAATGAGGTCAGTCAGTCATGTGGTCTTCACTAACTCCATACTCACAGGACGTTATTCTACAGCAGAGATGTGGACTCAAAGCTCGTGACTTTGATTGATGTTAGGCTTGTTATTTTGATGACTTATGGCTTCGCAGATACTAGAATACTTGAGACTGATATGAATTTGAGTTGACAACATTTCTTTGAGATTAGAGCTAGTTCCTATAGTGTAATGTTCAGTGATTTATGTGAAAGAAAAATTATATTTTTCTTTACATATTCTCCACCTACCGCATACTGTACACTTCAGAGCTTTTGTGGAATATTCAAATAAACATGTTAATCATATTAACACTACTGTGACAGTAACAGCTAAAGCTGGTACTGTTACATTCAGTTTTATTATTTACAGTTCTGTTGATAGCTAGCTAGCAACATAGCTATATTTAACATTTTATTAATTTACCCACTGTCATAGATATGGACTCCATAAATCAGTGTATTATTATGAACAGTTAATGTTTACATTTAGTCAACAGCAAGCCAGAATTGATATTTGGTGAGTATTGTAGGGTGATTGCATTGTCATTTTCAATTTTTTTCCCATCTGTATTTTCCCCAAACCTTTCAGGATTTTGCAAAATTATTTTTGTTTGCCTTATTAGTGAGGCAATTATTTATTTATTTTTTAAATAAGTCTCTTATGCGCACCAAGGCTGCATTTATTTGATCAAAAATACAGCAAAAAAAAGTAATATTGTGAAATATTAATACAATTAAAATAGAAAACAGTTATTTTAAATATATTTTAAAATGTAATTTGTTCCTGTAACTTATTCAGCATCATTACTCCAGTCTTCAGTGTCACATGATCCTTAAGAAATCATTTTATATGCTGATTTGCTGCTCAAAAATGTTTCTTATTATTATTAATGTTGAAAACTGTTGAGAAGCTTGATATTTTTTTATGGAAACTGATATGTTTTTACAGGATTCTTTGATGAACAGAATGTTCAACAGATTAACATTTATTTGAAATAGATTTTTTTTTTGTATAAATGTAAAAGCCAATGCAAATTTGCGATTGTACACACTTCACCTTTAATGCCTTAATTATAGACATTGTAAAGCAGATTGTCATGAAATTATTGGCCAAATATTCTCCAAAAAAGTGAAGGGTGGGGGACCAGTGATAAAATGCTACGCCTTTGTTTTCTAACAACAGAAGTCAACATTAACTCTTATTCTGGAATTTATAACATAATTACTGTATTTTGGTTACTTGAAAGTTTCTGGTTTCTAATTATTTCTTACTTTGTCTACCATGGTTTGGCTATCATCATCTGCTAATTTGTCAACAGGATGTGGCAGGGTTTGTCATGTAACAAAGAAATAAAAGTGTTTCATATTATATGTTTCACAAATGTCCAGATGAGGACATAGCGATGTAGTAAACGTGAATAATAAAAGGATTTCTGGTGATAAATGTCAAATACAGACACTTGACATTGAAACAGACTCCCACAGTAAAACAGACTTGTGCCTTTGGCGAGCATGGTGCCATATTTTGTATTTAGTGGTCCAACACGCAAGCTTTCCTCAATAGCAATTTGTCCAAATAAAACACAAGTTTCATATTTTATTTTAAGCGAGTCTAAATTACAGACTGGTCACTGGTGCAGAAACAAAAATGCTGCTTTTTGTGCGGTAGCTGCTTTTCCTCAAACCTCGGGTGAAATGCATTGCAGATTGTCTAATCTCGGATCTTTTGCACTTTCTCCAATCATCTAAGTGAGTGATTTGCAAATACGCCAGTTCATTCAACTTCCCATGAAAATGTTTACTGAGCCATTGCTAATCTTCACAGTTAGGTGAATAAGCTTTATTTAAAAATGTGGAAAAAGCGTCCATGAAGGAACGTATTTGCGGATATATTGTTCATGGATGATTTATATTTTGTAAAAACAGAACATGATAACAATCTTTTGCACTCATACTTTTCCTATTATCTAATGAGAAATTACGGCAATTTACATACATTGTGATTACAATAATCATTCAAGAACGTTTCTCAAAAGTGAAATCAAAACAAAACCATTGTCTGAATGCTTGCTCAAACATCCCTGAATGCTGAGCACATTGTTTTCATAGCATGGATTTGTAGGAATCACAGAGCTGAACCTCTTCTTAGGAGAGAGGATTAGAGAAAAAATGCGATGGCATTCCAGAGGTGTTGCCGTAGAAACCGAGGAGTTGGCCAATGTAACGGGTCAGTAGCTTCTGGACAGGTGATGTGCTCACCCAGCAGTGAGGCCCATAGAGACTCCCAAAGCACACCTAGCTCCAACAATAGGCTGCAAATTCACGCTTTTACCGCAAGATGCTTTAACGGCTCTTCGCTCCAGGGGTGAAGGACTCAGCATCATAGTAATGTTTAATAATGCAAGGCAATGCTTGATTTGACGGTTGTACCTCCTATTGTTCTCTGTAACCGGGTCTTTCTTCAACTATGGGTTCTTTTGTGTCCCAGGGGTTGATTTTTCTTAAAACCTTTTCTTTTTGTTATATGATTGGCATCTTGGAAACATTTAATCATAATTTATTTTTGTTACTTTTTAAATTTCCTTTTGGTTTTATTTTTTTATTTGATATTATTTAATTTAATTATTTAATTCATTATTTATTTATTTGATTTGTTTTTTTAAATAATTTAGTCTTGATCCAGATCCAGACTTCCATTTTAAAATTGGTGTTGTCAAATCGATTAATCGCGATTAATCACATCTACAGTGGGTACGGAAAGTATTCAGACCCCCTTAAATTTTTCACTCTTTGTTATATTGCAGCCATTTGCTAAAATCATTTAAGTTCATTTTTTTTCCTCATTAATGTACACACAGCACCCCATATTGACAGAAAAACACAGAATTGTTGACATTTTTGCAGATTTATTAAAAAAGAAAAACTGAAATATCACATGGTCCTAAGTATTCAGACCCTTTGCTGTGACACTCATATATTTAACTCAGGTGCTGTCCATTTCTTCTGATCATCCTTGAGATGGTTCTACACCTTCATTTGAGTCCAGCTGTGTTTGATTATACTGATTCGGACTTGATTAGGAAAGCCACACGCCTGTCTATATAAGACCTTACAGCTCACAGTGCATGTCAGAGCAAATGAGAATCATGAGGTCAAAGGAACTGCCTGAAGAGCTCAGAGACAGAATTGTTGCAAGGCACAGATCTGGCCAAGGTTACAAAAAATATTCTGCTGCACTTAAGGTTCCTAAGAGCACAGTGGCCTCCATAATCCTTAAATGGAAGACGTTTGGGACGACCAGAACCCTTCCTAGAGCTGGCCGTCCGGCCAAACTGAGCTATCGGGGGAGAAGAGCCTTGGTGAGAGAGGTAAAGAAGAACCCAAAGATCACTGTGGCTGAGCTCCAGAGATGCAGTCGGGAGATGGGAGAAAGTTGTAGAAAGTCAACCATCACTGCAGCCCTCCACCAGTCGGGGGTTTATGGCAGAGTGGCCCGACGGAAGCCTTTCCTCAGTGCAAGACACATGAAAGCCCGCATGGAGTTTGCCAAAATGGTAAGAAATAAGATTGTCTCGTCTGATGAGACCAAGATTGAACTTTTTGGCCTTAATTCTAAGCAGTATGTGTGGAGAAAACCAGGCACTGCTCATCACCTGTTCAATACAGTCCCAACAGTGAAGCATGGTGGTGGCAGCATCATGCTGTGGGGGTGTTTTTCAGCTGCAGGGACAGGACGACTGGTTGCAATCGAGGGAAAGATGAATACGGCCAAGTACAGTGATATCCTGGACGAAAACCTTCTCCAGAGTGCTCAGGACCTCAGACTGGGCCGAAGGTTTACCTTCCAACAAGACAATGACCCTTAGCACACAGCTAAAATAACGAAGGAGATGCTTCACAACAACTCCGTGACTGTTCTTGAATGGCCCAGCCAGAGCCCTGACTTAAACCCAATTGAGCATCTCTGGAGAGACCTAAAAATGGCTGTCCACCAACGTTTACCATCCAACCTGACAGAACTGGAGAGGATCTGCAAGGAGGAATGGCAGAGGATCCCAAATCCAGGTGTGAAAGTGAAAGTGAAGTGACATGTGGCCAAGTATGGTGACCCATACTCGGAATTTGTGCTCTGCATTTAACCAATCCAAGTGCACACACACACAGCAGTGAACACACACACCGTGAACACACACACCCGGAGCAGTGGGCAGCCATTGCTGCGGCGCCCGGGGAGCAGTTGGGGGTACGGTGCCTTGCTCAAGGGTCTCACCTCAGTCATGGTATTGAGGGTGGGGAGAGCGCTGGACATTCACTCCCCTCACCGACAATCCCTGCCGGACCTGAGACTCGAACCCATGACCTTTGGGTTACAAGTCCGACTCTCTATCCATTAGGCCACGACTGCCCCAAAAGGTGTGAAAAACTTGTTGCATCTTTCCCAAAAAGACTCATGGCTGTATTAGATCAAAAGGGTGCTTCTACTAAATACTGAGCAAAGGGTCTGAATACTTAGGACCATGTGATGTTTAAAGTTTTTCTTTTTTAATAAATCTGCAAAAATGTCAACAATTCTGTGTTTTTCTGTCAATATGGGGTGCTGTGTGTACATTAATGAGGAAAAAAAATGAACTTAAATGATTTTAGCAAATGGCTGCAATATAACAAAGAGTGAAAAATTTAAGGGGGTCTGAATACTTTCCGTACCCACTGTATACACACACACACACACACACACACACACATATTATATACTGTATTTACAAACTTTTATGTTAGATTAATCGATTTGACGGCACTACTTAAAATATGAAAACCTATCATACAATTAGAATTTATAATCTAAACAAGGGGTAAATTAATCATAAGCCATTTGAAATTTACTATTTCTATTATAATATCTATTTGTTTTTGTTTTTTTTGTTTGTTTGGTACCCAGTATTGTGTGAAGAAAATGGTAACACTTTACAATAAGGTCTCATTTGTTAACATAAGTTAAAATATTAACTAACATGAACTAACACTGAGCAATACATTTGTTACAGTATTTATTCATCTTTGTAAATGTTTAAAATGTCATTTCTGCCACGTATCAAACATAGTAAATAATTTGAGATGTGGTGGAAATTACATTTTATTAACAAAGAAATGACAGAAAAGTGTGTTTAAGCTGTTTTCTGAAAGTCCACAGGGTAATAAGTGCCTGTATTTGAAGAAACATCCAGCCAATTTTCACTGAACAAAAGAAAATGTCAAATAGAATAATCTGGGAAGGGCGTAATAGGGTAATGATGAAGGTGGGGGTAGCAGTTTGGAGTATTGCACAGTCTGTCTGTCATGGGAATTAATGTGGATTGTGTTCTAGCATGGTGATTCCTAGTATTGTGGTCCCCTCTGGAGCAGGAAGATTAAAAGTGTCCTGCTCATTCAGCTACTGCTCAGGAATCAAGAAAAAACAGAGTAACACACAGCTGAGTCAAGGAGAACGGGGGAAAAGAGTGATTACACTTTTATGGGAACACGACTCTTCAACCTTTTGTTCTCACAATGAAACTTGCCTCCCAAGGTCTGTACCTGGGGGCTCGAAAGAGACGGAGGGAGGTACCTGGAAAAAAAAACAGTATATCTTGGCCAGCAAAACAATAATGGGAAGTCCAATGAGGTTGTCCCTGTGTGGGGTCTCTGTTGTTATTTTTTTCCACAGTGCTAAAGACGTGAAATAACAGAGGAAGAAAATGAAGTTTCGCATCCTTCCTCGTGACAGTCCCATATACATCCTAGATTGATTTGACTGCAAATATGATTCTTAACAGTGAGGGCAATTGAAACAATGCTCATTTACTGGAATTTGCAGATGGGCCAACAGCTCTTAGGAAGCCATTGAGGACATTTCGACAGCCACTAGAGAGTTTATCGACTGATTCACCATTCCCACGCGGTCAAATGCTTAGAACATAGAAAGCATGAATTTGTGTTCCTAAGTACCTTGGCTTCGGCAGTAATGGCCCTTGGAGTATTGCCCATGATTCATTTAGTGCTAAATAAATATACTTTAAGATCAAAGGTGCAACGAAGGTGGAACGCTTACGCTTACGATTTTTCGAAAATCCTTTTTGCAGAGTCACGTCGCAAATGTGCCAGTGACGTCCGGATCGGAGCTCAGGGTAGCACGGGTGCGGTCGGGCCTGCTTATGTTTAGCTTCCTCCGGAGTTGTCTCGATTGTGTACTCATAAACATGTGCTGACAAATAGTCTTGGCTCTGGACACGTTTATAGGCGGTTTGTAGCATTTTATTATAAACAGATTGAAGACGTTTCTGTCAGATCAGGCTAAAAGAACATGCACGACCTAAAACAGACGCACATACATAAGGTTTAACCTTTGCCTTGAGATTTATTATGCAGTGGCCCAAAATGTATCTGGACATTAAAGTCAGATTGAAGACTTTGAAGTCAGTTCTCTTCAAGTTCACAGGTGTCCTGCAGAGTAACCACAGGTGTAGAGAATCACATTGGTCAACTATGGATATTTTTCACTAACATTTAACAAGAAAGTGTCCATTTTAGGCAGTATATATATTGTTTTATTACTTTATTACTGAATTTTCAATTCAATTCAATTTATTGTCATTGAGTCAAAGTACGACGACAAAGCCAATGAAATACAGTTAATATCCAACAAGGATGCAGAATAAATTATGCTAAAAGCAAAATGTAAGCGCTACTAAAATACAATGTGAAATGGTAATAGTGTCTCAGGGCTGAGAGTTCAGCAGAGTCACAGCCTCATGGAAGAAACTTTTCCTGAGCCTGCTGGTGCGCTTCCTTTTTGGTTTGTAATATGTCTGTCTTCAAATAAATGTCACATGGTTTGATATTTTGTATGTACGTAATGCAATCAATTTCATACACTACCATTTAAAAGTCGGTAAGATTTTTAAAAATGATTTTGAAAGAAGTTTCTTTTGCTCACCAAGACTGCATTTTTTGATCCAAATGTAATAAAACATCTCAGGTTGCTCATGTAACTATGGTACCCTGTGAAGGGGAACGAGACACTGGGTCCGAAGACAATTTGTGGAGGTGTTCCCCAAAGTGTCTTCGCAAGCAGTGCGAGTTCCCATTCGAAAGGGAATCAGTAATGTGAAATATGTTAGTACAATTCTAATTTCTGTTTTTCTATTTTAATATATTTTAAAATTAAATTTTTTCCTGTGATGGCAAAGCTACGGAGCCCCTAAAGGGACATGGTGAAGGAAACAAAATTAGATGGGAGGAAAAATTATATGTCAAAGCTAACACAAAGTTTCTTGGGAGAACACAAAAGTTTTGCGAGTGAACGCAAAAGTTTTGAAATATATTTTTTCCTCCCGTCTCATATTTTTTTCCCCACCACCATGGGCCTTCATATAAAGCTGAATTTTTTTAGCTTCATTACTCCAGTCTTCAGTGTCACATGATCCTTCATAAATCGTAATATGTAATAAATTGTAATATGCTGATTTGCTTCTCAAGAAACATTTATTATCAATGTTAAAAAAAGTTGCTCTGCTTAAAAATTGTGATATTTCTGTGGAATCAATGATTTTTTTCAGGATTCTTTGATGAACAAAGTTCAAAAGAACAGCATTTATTTGAAATATAAATCTTTTGTATCATTATAAATGTCTTTACTGTCATTTTTGATCAATTTAATACATCATTCTTACTTTTTTAAGTCTTACTCTGTAGTGTATATTTTATATGAAATATACCAATTATTTTTTGGGGCAGCTGTTGATGTTGAGTTCATCTTGTGCTCTTTTTGTGTGCCAGGGTTGACTGCAGTGGTTTCCAGAGCAGGCACAGCTTTTTTTCTGAAGGGATTTACAGTGAACTGCAGGTGTCGTGGCCCTGTGGACTGTATGGTACTATTGTGAGAGGAACAATGGCGCAAAAGGCTTGGGAACCGCTGCTTTGCTTTGTTCTCGGCTATTGTCTGTTTCCAGGATGTCCTTCAGGAAAATGACAAAAAAGGTCAAGCAACTGACACACTGCATTACCTTCACAAGACAATGAAATGATTGGCAGGGGAAGACAAAAGGAAGGCTTGATTCTTTAATCTTAGTCAAGATTTATGAATGTAGCTTTTAAGATATAGTGATTCTTAGATGTTTAAATTGGAGAGAAAAGTGCACTGACTATGACTAGATTTTTAGAAATAGCTATATTTCTACAGTTCTTAAAGAAAATGTGAGTGGTGCTTGCCTAGTCAAAACTTGCCGCCAGGATTTGTGGATGGTTTCCAGGGTGTTTCTGTGTGTCCAAACAACTCTAGAACCATGTCAGTCAGATTAAACCATTACAAGTCTTGCTAAGTACAAGTCTTCACTGAGGTGGAAGATGTGATTGAACCAGCCAATCATTACTTAAGCTACATTAGGGTGCTGAGATGTTATCTCTGTGCTTTTCAGGGGCAGTCAGACATTCCAAACACAGACCAAAGCTGTACAGCAATATTGGCACAAGGTCAGTCAATGTTATGTAATTCATTGCACATGCATGGCGGAATATATTTTATATGGAAGAAAAACCTTGTAAATATATTCATATTTACAACCGTTCAAAAGTTTGTGTTCTGCTTTTGAAAAAATACTTTATTCAGCATGGACATATTAAATTGATCAGAAGTGACCGTTTTAGACATTTATTCCCAACTTCACAGCAAGGCTTAAGCTAGTCCCAGACTAAAATGCATGTTTGAGTTGCTTTAACTGAAAGCATATCTTAAAATATGTCAGTGCCATTGTTTTGTCTCAAGATGCACACCAGTAATGTATTTTTTATTTTCTAAGGCACGTTTAAAAAGCTACTTAAATGTCCTAATTGAACTACAGCCTAATCCTGGCTTAATCTAAGCTTTATCTGTAAAACCAGGCCTTATAATTTTACAAAAGATTTCTATTTCAAATAAATGCTTTAATAATAAAATAAATTATTTTGAACTTTGTTCATCAAACAATATTAACTTTCAGTCACACTTTAGTTTAGGGTCCAATTCTCACTATTAACTAGCTATTAACTACGACTTTTGCCTCAATAAACTCCTAATTACTGCTTATTAATAGTTAGTAAAGTAGTTGTTAAGTTTAGTTATTGAGTAGGAGGATTAAGGGATGTAGAATATGGCATTAATATCATGCAGAATCATGCAGATATCTGCTTTGTAAGTACTAATTATAAACAGTCAATATCCTAGCACACTCTAAAAAATGCTGGGTTAAAAACAACCCAAGTTAGGTTGAAAATGGACAAACCCAGCGATTGGGTTGTTTTGACCCAGCAGTTGGGTTAAATGTTTGCCGAACCTGCTGGATAGTTTTATTTAACCCAACAATTGTTTACAAATTACTATATGTCTGGCTTAAAATGAACCCAAAATAGGTTGGAAATTAAAAATCAGACTCATAATTACTAGAGGCAACAATAATAATACAAAAGATGAGCATTTATTAATAAGCAATTTAATAAATGTTTATTGTTTAAATATTATTCAAAAAAAGTATTAATAAATGTTTGTTTATTAAACATATTAATAAATGTTAATTTCCAACATATTTTGGGTTCATTTTAAGCAAGAAATTCAGTAATTTTTAAACAATATTTGGGTTAAATAAATTACCCAGCAGGTTGGGCAAACATTTAACCCAGCCGCTGGGTAAAACAACCCAATCGCTGTGTTTGTCCATTTTCAACCAAACTTGGGTTGTTTTTAACCCAGCATTTTTTAGAGTGTAATATGTATGCTTATAAGCAACTAGTTAATAGTGAGAATTGGACCCTAAACTGAAGTGTTACCTAACTTTCTATTCACCACAAAAATATTAAGCAGCTCAACTGTTTTTGTTTTTGTTTTTGTTTTTGTTTTTTTTGTTTTTTAAACATTGTGTTTCTTTGGATACAAATGCAGTGTCCCTTAGTGTGACACTGAGCACACCAATACGCTGATAACTCACAAAAATCAGCTTATTGAAATAACCCGCTGTCCCGGTTACATGCAAACAATAACCCAGCAACGCAAGTAAACCTTGTTTATAAGACGTTATCAATAAATCAGTTTATTTCCCAGTAGTAACGTCAAAATGTAACCATTTGTGTATCTGACTCTGAGTATTCCATTTATTGCGTCTGTTGTGATGTTTAATAAAGCATTAAAAACCGAAGATTGACAACATGTCAGCAGGAACCTTACGGACTCTCATATAGGCTATTATCCTCTCATGCAGTTACAGATGCAGCATTTTGACTGTGGCACTTCTGCACAAGATGAGAACACATTTTTATAATTTCTTGAGTCAAGAAAGAGTCAGAGTATGTGATATATTTCCTCCTCCTCTACAGCGAAACGCTTGCCCGGTCTGGATGCGCTTAAATCCACAGTAAGGGCGCTTTCCTGTCACATATCACACATATGCACTCCAATAAGCCGACAGGACAGGTTAATGCTTTTATGACTTTGCTCCGATAAAGGAAAACGGGTTAACGCATTTACATGACCACATGCATTGTTGGCTTATTACGCATAATTGAATGTGCGTGTAAACGCACTCATTGAGAAACCCTTCTGGGTGTCCTTGATTTTGGAGTACTGAGCATTGTTCGAAGACAGCTGTCTATGGATACTAGTCCTCCATTTTTTCCAAGGGAAATTATGCCTTTCACTCGTCAAAGCTGTTTATAATCCGGAGTAACTGTTGCATGTTGGGAAGGCAATTACAACAGGATGTGACCCGTGCCAGCGTTTACAGTTTTCAAAGCAGGGCGGAGAGAAGCACAAATTAATCAAAACATTTCTCCCCAGTAACAAGTGCCTGATAGTAAAGCTCCATGCTGTAATTTTATTGAAAAAAGGGATTGGGGTCAGAGGTTAGATGTTATACTAAACAACTTTAAGAAGCTCATTATAAAGAAAATGATGAGACATCAACTTCTTAGAACAGCTGACAGCACACATTTCTCAGCATTTTAGTACAAAATGTGTTTTTGGCTGTTAATTGATCAATTTAATCAGTTTATTAAATAAAAAAAATAGTATTTTAGATAAGTTTATTACAGATAAATTGAAAAAAAATAACCTTAAATTAAATGTATTCTTAAATGTATTTTAAATTGCATTTAAAATAAAATAATAATGTTCAACCAAAATGTTTTTTTGAAACACTAAGATCTTTTCACTACTTTTCACACTAATAGGACAAAGTCAATAATAAATGACGGTATACTAAAAAATAGGTCAAAGGTCAGATGTAGAAAACTGATTTTGGAAAATGATTTTAGTCTTAAATATATGTAAAATATAAAGTCATTTATTTTTTCTAGCTGTGATTTCATAATTAGTCCCATAGAGAGTTAATATTTACACAATTTTGTTTTGGTTTAAAGGATTTTGTGAATATGTAGAATATGAAATTGAAATTAAACATCAGTCTCTATACTTTTTTGATCCCCCTACAATTTAAAGACAAACATCCAAGTTCTTTATGTGCATACTGTTATATAATGAAAGCTTTTGTAAAATTGTGTAGTACATTTGTGTTAAAGGGCACCTATTATGCCCTTTTTACAAGATGTAAAATAAGTCTCTGATGTCTTCAGAGTGTGTATGTGAAGTTTTGGCTCAAAATACCCCATAGATAATTTTTATAGCATGTTAAAATAGCCAATTTTGGTGGGTGAGCAAAAACAAACCATTTGTGTGTGTGTCCCTTTAATTGCAAATGAGCTGCTGCTCCCAGCCCACTTTCAAGAAGAGGGCGGAGCTTCAAGAGCTCATGCAACAAACAAGCAGGACAATCTCAAGCACTGAAAATGTCAGAAACTGTCAGTAATGGTGTTCAGTTCGAACCGGAGACTATAAGCTGGATTGACCCTCATTCACAAAGCAGTCTGGAGTGAAATGATTTGCGCAGATATAAATGAATTTAGGTATATTTTGGGGCGCATTACCTTCAAAAATTAATCCATTGCGTCGTCAGTGGCTCAGATGTTGGGAGAAAATGATGTTCACTCTTACATCCAACAACAGAACACCGGGATTGCTTACGAGACATTTTTGTTGGTAAAGCTGCTCGAGCGCGGAGAAAATAGCGGACAGCGTACAACTCGCTGAGGGTGGAAACTATGGTAATGCAGGACTGTCAGTCAGTGGCCGTGGGCGGGGCCTGAGCAGTGTGACATCACCCTGCTTGGCTAATAAAAACGGCATGACTAATGAGACTGCTTTGGTTTAATAGACCTATTTTGTGTGTGCAAAGAGCGATGCAATGACAGTTCTGCAGTAGCAGTCTATGGAAGCCACGAAATAAAAGATTTTGAAAAAGTTAATTTCGAGTTTATATCTCACAATTCTGACTTTTTTTCTCGCAAATCCAAGTTTATGTCTCACAATTCTTAGAAGGAAAAACAGAATTGTGAGATATACTCGCTATTCTGTCTTTTTTCCTCAGAATTGCATGTTTATATCCTGCAATTTACTTTTTTCTCCTCAGAATTGAGATATAAAGGCAAGAAAAAAAAATAAGAAATGTGAAATAAATATGTTATAGGCTATGTTTAAAAGTTGTGTATGTAAAATGATATATGTTTAAATATTATTTCATGCTGTAAATACTATGTATGTATGTTCCCTATGAGCTGCATATGTGAATATGATGCAAACTTACTGTTTACATCAAATTCATGCTTTAATAGTAGACTAATCAATGCAGGTTTCATCAGTCCAGTCTGTGACTTGCAACACAAACGTCTCCGTTTATCTTCAAAGGGTGTCTTCAACAACGGTATTCTATTAAAATGAAGACAATATTTTTTGCATTCCAATTCTGACATCCAAAGGCACAACAAAACATTTTTCTCTTATTGTGTGAATTTTGCACATTTTCCTCCACTTGTTACCGCTATTTTTCTGCCACCACTATGCGTGTGCAGCTGCAAGTGACGTGACTGTGACGTCTGCTCCAAATTGGTCTATGGGGATTTAAAAAAAAAGGAGTGGGTGGATTTTTATCATTGTAGGGTGGTTTTGTTCACACACTGCCAACACACATTTATGTCCAAACACCATGTAAAAGTGGATTTTGCAAAATAGGTGCCCTTTAACTAATGTATTTTTGTTCTTTAGCTCTATGACCTTTAGCCCACATGTGTTTTGCTATAGACCAAAAGATGGCTGCCGCTCCTCAGACCATTCTTTATTCGAGCACAAGTCATAAAACCGAAAGACAAAACAAACAAGAACAGTTGTGGGCGACTGACCTTGCCAGACTTTTTGGGAAAGACAGCTGGAACAGTACTTGGTGTCATTTCAACAAAACCTCTTTAATTAGAAAATGGAAGCCTAAGAAACTGGATGGTGACGTGGAAGGCAAGCTTTGTTTATTAAACATTTCCTCATAGTTTATTTATTTTTGTATATTAAGTAGCACTATAGTTATCCTTTCATAATTGAAAGGAACACTAACACAACAAAAGCATAACTTCCTAGCGAAAATGTATGCTTCGGCACCAAAGGGTGATGGGAATGCTGGGATATGCACCTTGATCTAAGCTCTTGTTTGTGTCTGGCTATCATCAGTATCATTACAGTGCTAATCTGGGTGTGGTTGGCAGGAAGAGACTCGACCCAGTGTACCCAAAACAAAGACTGGAGCAGCTAACCAAGAGCTTCAACTACCCAGGGCCGATGAGTTCACTGTGAGTTTTTCCAAAACATTTTCTTCTGAAATGATTCTTCAGTGCGAATAAAGATGTTAGCCTCTAAAAAACCAGCAGAGTCAGAGCATGAATACTAAGACACAGTTCCACAGTTGGCCATGTTATAAGATAAAATTATGGTAAACCAGTATAAATGCTGAAAATAGATGAGGAGAGGAGTCTATTGCAGATGTGAGATAAATGCTCTTCCTCTGAACTGAACCCATGGGATTAAAAGAGAGACATTTCTGGTTAGATTGCAGAGCCAAACCCTCAGAGACAAACAGCGCACCAGAGAGAATCTGCAGCCTATGGAAGTGAAATTATGAATTGAATTTATGCAACTGGAACGTTATACTGTCATTTTATTGAAGTGGATGATTTGATTAGTCCTGGCCGCATACAGTATGTTTTACTTTCCACCCTTGTGGTATCATAAATTAAATTGTTAGCAACTATATTTTAAGGTCTTTTAACTAGTTGCTTATTAGCATGCATATTACTAGAATATTGGCTATGTATTAGTTCTTATTAAGCACATATTAATGCCTTATTCTACATTCTTAATCCTACCCAATACCTAAACTTAACAACTAACTTACTAACTATTAATAAGCAGTAAATTAGGAGTGTATTGAGGGAAAAGTCGTAGTTAATAGTGAATATGTGTTCCCTATACTAAAGTGTTACTCTTTTTTCCAGTGATTTTTATTTTTTATTGACATATGGAGGCCTGATTATGCAAAAATGAGGTAATTATGACTTTTTTTTTTTTTATTGCAACTTTATATCTCACAATTGACTTTATTTCTCATTCATCTCACAAATGATTTAATATGTCATTATAGCGGCTATATACACTACTGTTAAAAATAGGGTCACTATGATTTTTTAAAAGAAATTAATACTTTTATTATACAAGATCACATTAAATTGATTTAAAGTACATGCTGTTTCAATAAATGCTGTTCTTTTGAACTTTGTTCATAAAAGAATCCTGAAAAAATTACTGTTGCCACACACATATTAGGCAGCACAACTGTTCTGAACATTGATAATAATAAGAATGATAATATAATGTTTCTTGAGCAGCAAATCAGCATATTAGAATGATTTCTGAAGGATCATGTGACACTGAAGACTGGAGTAATGATGCTGAAAATTCAGCTTTGCCATCACAGGAATAAACTACATTTTAAAATGTATTTAAATAGAAAACAATTATTTTAAATTGAAATATTTTTTCACAATATTGATGTTTTTAATGTACTTTTGATCAAATATATTCAGCCTTGGTGAGTATCAAAAAATCTTACTGACCCCAAACTTTTGAACATAGTGTATCTCTCAATTGCAATAATTGTGACTTCAATTTATATCTTTCTTCCAGTTTTTATAATATTTAAATCTCTTTTTAAAACTGTTTTATTTTAAGTTATTTTCTTACATTTTTATGTCTTGCTCTGAGGCACAAAGGGTTCCCCTACATAAATGAAGAAATGTCTGTCTTTAGAATGTGTTTGTTTCTGATATCACAGAATATCTTGTTCTCTCTGTAGATTTTGTGTCATTATGAGCAGAGTCTTCCTTTTCCCCTGTTCTCACACAAACAACTCACCTATCAGCTTCATATCAGGAAGTTCATATCCCGACAATGTGATGGCTAATGATATACCAGCTGTGAGCACCTCTTTCCTTACTTCTTTGTGATTGTTTTCAGTATGATACTACAAGAGAATAAAATATATTTCCCTCTGCTTTCATTGAAATAACAGTGATAACTCTGTATCAACATGATAACATTGACATATTGGATGTTGTGTCACCCCAGGGAAGTGTGAATCAGACATCGTAACTTCCAGCTTCGTGAGTTGTCTAGCTTGGAAACTTGCCCTGATGTTTCACACATCATCGGTCATGGCGCTCACTTATTTGTCTTCATTAAAATAGTTTAGACATGAAATTGCCAAACAGTTATGAGGGCTTTAGAATCATCTAAATGATTTAGCGCCACACTGGGAGAAAATAGCCTTAAAGAACAATTTCAATTTGTACCGATCCAGTAAAATGACTTTTGGCAAACAGGGGTGTGTTGTTTTGCTGTGAGTTGTAAAAACAGTGTCACTGGTGGGGTCCGGCCATGATCTGACACGCTGGGGAAAAGCGCAAACCGCTTAACGCCATAATTACATTAGTTCTTAATGGGCTGAATTTTGCCAATTACTGACGGCACAAACGACAAAATAAACAATGCAAGGTTCTTGTTCGTTATATTATCGCACTAAAGATGTCATGTTATTGTGCTATAAACAAATTGAAAAATAATTGAATTTAGATTTTATCAGGGAGAAAGAACTTGTTCTCACCCCACTATCTCATTTCTAGCATTGTTCTGACTTTCCATTGTGATTTACATGTGGCCAGGAGGGATTAAAATGAATAATTCTTGAGCAAAAGTTCTGTTTATTTTATTCAAGTGTATTCAGAATGTGAAATATGAATGGGATCGAGGCTGTTTTGTCATGGAATTTTAGCTCATCACATAACAGTAGTGTAACCTTTTCTTTTTGGTTCCTGTAAGGAGTGCAGTCACCCAGTTGGGCTCACCTCTTATCGAATCAATACAATTCTGTGTAATTGGCAAGAGTGGACAAGCAAAATATAATCATATGATTGAAAATTCAATCATATAAAATTACTTGACTCTATTTTTTATAAAACCATTCCTACAATGGTTAGGAATGTTCCTTCCTGTACAAACATTATATAATGATCATTTGAAATTAATCTAATTTAAATTTGAACCTATCTGTATAGTGAAAACAATTCTATTTATCTGTCTGTCTGTCTGTCTCTGTCATTCTATCTTTCTGTCTGTCTGTCTTTCATTCTATTGTTCTGTCTGTTTTTTGTTCTATCTATCTATCTATCTATCTATTGTTCTGTCTCTTTCGTTCTACCTTTTATCTCTCTTTCGTTCTATCGTTCTGTCTGTCTTTCATTCTGTCTATCTATCTGTGTCTGTCTGTCATTCTATCTTTTTATATGTCTATCTATCTATCTATCTATCTATCTATCTATCTATCTATCTATCTATCTATCTATCTGTGTCTGTCTGTCATTCTATCTTTCTGTCTGTGTCTTTCATTCTATCATTCTGTCTGTCTGTCTTTCATTCTATCTATCTACAGTATCTATCTGTCTGTCTGTCTGGCATTCTATCTTTCTATCTGTCTGTCTTTCATTCTATCATTCTTTCTTTCGTTCTATCTATCTATCTATCTATCTATCTATCTATCTATCGTTCTATCGTTCTGTCTGTCTTGCGTTCTATCATTCTGTCTCTCATTCTATCATTCTGTCTGTCTTTTGTTCTATCGTTCTGTCTTTTGTTCTATCTATCTATCTATCTATCTATCTATCTGTCTATCTGTCTGTCTGTCTGTCATTTTACCTTTTATCTGTCTCTTTCGTTCTATCGTTCTGTCTGTCTTTCATTCTATCTGTGTCTGTCTGTCTATCTTTTTATATGTCTGTCTTTCATTCTATCTATCTATCTATTCTATCGTTCTGTCTGTCTTTCATTCTATCTATCTACAGTATCTATCTGTCTGTCTGTCTGGCAGGCATTCTATCTTTCTATCTGTCTGTCTTTCATTCTATCATTCTCTTTTTCGTTCTATCGTTCTATCTATCTGTCTGTCTTTCATTCTATCATTCTATCATTCTTTCTTTCGTTCTATCTATCTATCTATCTATCTATCTATCTATCTATCTATCTATCTATCTATCTATCTATCTATCTATCTGTCTGTCTTGCGTTCTATCATTCTGTCTCTCATTCTATCATTCTGTCTGTCTTTTGTTCTATCGTTCTGTCTGTCTGTCTGTCATTTTACCTTTTATCTGTCTATTTCGTTCTATCGTTCTGTCTGTCTTTCATTCTATCTGTGTCTCTGTCTATCTTTTTATATGTCTGTCTTTCATTCTATCTATTTATTTATTCTATCGTTCTGTCTTTCTTTCATTCTATCTATCTACAGTATCTATCTGTCTGTCTGTCTGGCATAAAATTTTTCTATCTGTCTGTTTTTAATTCTATCATTCTCTCTTTCGTTCTATCATTCTATCTATCTATCTGTCTGTCTGTTATTCTACCTTTTATCTGTCTGTCTGTCTGTCTTTCATTCTATCTATCTGTAGGTCTGTCTGTCATTCTATCGTTCTGTCTGTCTTTCTATCTATCTATCTATCTATCTATCTATCTATCTATCTATCTATCTATCTATCTATCTCTCTATCTATCTATCTCTCTATCTCTCTGTTTGCCTGCCGTTTTATCATTCTATCATTCAGTCTTTTTGTCTATCATTCTATCTGTCTTTCACTATCTATCTGTCTGTCTGTCATTCTATCTTTCTATCTGTCTGTCTTTTGTTCTATTGTTCTGTCTGTCTGTATTTTGTTCTATCGTTCTGTCTTTCGTTCTATCTCTCTAGCTATCTGTCTCTCTGTTTGCCTCCTGTTTTATCATTCTATCTATCATTCAGTTTTTCTGTCTATCATTCTATCTGACTTTCACTGTCTATCTATCTATCTATCGATCTGTCGGTCTGTCTGTCTATCTATCTATATCTTATTGTTCTGTCGCTCTTCTTTCGATCTATCTTGATTTCATTGAACAAATAAGAAAACCACTCTGAATGTTAAAAAGAACTATTATCAAACTCTTTTAATAACATGATACTATATAAACATTTTTGGGTGATTTTTCACACATAAACAGTAATTTAATTTTGCTCAGTTACAGTAACATGCCATGGGAATTTTTTAGCATGCCAAATCTCAGAAAGTTTAATGACTTTATTCCACCCCCACTCTCTCTCTCTTTCTCTGTTTATCATCTCCAGTCAGTGCCTTGGAGCTGTGTACATACAAACGGTTAATGTGTGGTGTCACACACATATACACACCAAACCTGGCAGAGCGTGTCTATTTGCTGTGGCGAGGGAGTCGCTGACGTGTGTGACACCAGCGTGTGAAGGCCAGTAGGTTGATTGTGGCCATTCCAGTAAAGTGCGTATGACTTTGGGAAGGTAATGATGTGTCTGATTGGTGTTTTGTGAGTATGTGTGTGTGTGTGTGTGCAGTCCAGCACGTTTAATGTACATTGTCCCGAGTGCACTCTTCTGCACAAGTAGTTCAACTTCCTGTGGCTGCTCCTCTGTGGGAAGAAAAATAAAGACCCGCTGCAGAAAAGGCCATGGGAGATGTCGGTGTCAAAGAAAAACGTTCGGGTTTTGTAGGAAAAGTTGTTTACACATGCACGAGCATCAAGGCCAAAAGAAAGAAAATGCTAAACATTTGAAACTGTTCTTTGCCAATTCAATCCCCCAGTTGAAGTATTTGTTCCTTTTTTGGTGTTTTTTACAAGCTTTCAGAGGAGCAATTAAAATATTTGTTTAGCCACTCACAATGTAATTTAAAGATACCAGATTTCTTGTAGTGGTATTTTTGCACAGCAGAGTTTGAGGTTTCAACTAAGTGTTTGTCTTGAATAAAGGAAGTATGTTCAATCTCACAGCCGGTCAAAAACATTGCTGGATCACATTTCTTTTGTGAAAAATGTTATTTTGCTAAAATCAAAGGTTTGCTAAATACCTGTTTTTAGGACCATTATGATTTTCTGAAGTGAAATTTTCATGACAATTAAGTGTTTTTTGCATTATGGTACTAACTTTTGTACTGCTTTATTTTTTATTTTTTTATCGACACTGAACTAAGGAAATCAAAGGAAAGTAAGTATACAATGATAACAGACTCAAATACGAACAGCTGTAATGAATAAATGAATATCCATGGTAACAAACAAGTGGTGGGAAACATGAACAAAGACAACATGAAATAATGTCAAGCAAACTAATTGTCCATAAAAATGAAACTAAACAAACAGATGACTAAATAATCGTGACACCCGGGACCTGTGATGAGTGGGGCATTCTAAATGTGTCTGCATGAATTCAAGTGACGCCTCTAGTGAAAGGCCATTTTGGTGCACAACGGTTTAGCAGATTTCTGCAGCTCAAGCAAATGGAAACCACACTGAACAAAGACCGAAACAGAACACAGAAGAAAGAAGCACTGTCATTTTAAAACCCTGACAAAGCACACTTTTAAACCTCTTTTCTGAGGCAGTCCAGTAACATTTACACAGACATCCCAAAACAGTCATTCCTGGCGAGAAAATATGGAGGCTTATTTTGGCGACCAGACATTCTTGTCAAACAGTGAGCATGTGCACATCCTCACCCTTGAGGAGTGCTGACGTAACAGTGCATTGACACTTCTCGTTCCAGCGACTGTCAGGCATCAGCGTTGGCTCTGTTTCCTTCCCATTTCTCGGATAAATCTGATCCCAGGTCAGGTGTTAGGGGGAGGATGTCAGCCAGGGGAATTTAACATGTTGAGGAGATCTTGGCAGGACAAAACAGTGCTTTCGGGACGCAGGTCACCGCTAAAGCATCAGCGCAGTCACCCTTCTGCCATGCGATTTTTATATCAGACGCAAAATTGGACCATGCATGTGTTGACAAGCTGTTAAGTGAGATTCAAAAGCCTTTTCCCAGTGTGGCTGTAACTTTATTAACATTCCAGTTGCATTCTGGGACAGCGCTGTTATTAAAGGCCTCCCATTAATCCTGGAGGCAGGAGCCGAGTGCTTTGCCAATCACGGCTCTCTCTCAGTTGTTGCCGGGAGACGGTGTCTCCCAAGCAGCGGAAGAGGATATCATGTGTGTTGGGGTTTTGGTGTTGCACATGAGAGGGAGAACTGACTCGAATCCTCTTCCTGTTGATTCCACTTAGGATTCCCAAACTGACTCTTCCCACGTTGACACAAATACTTGGGCCCATTTGACATCCTGTGTGGCTGGTGAACAATAACGGACTAATACGTCAAGACCTGTGAACTGCATTGTGAGAGATGTACCATCACACCTCGAACACATCAAGCCAGTTCCGCGCTTTTTCTTTTTTTTTCGTCACCAAGGTTAATTTCAGTCAATACTGCAAAAAACTTGTACCAGTACTGTTGCAGTATAAAAATAGGGTAGAAAATAATTTATAATATATAATTGGTGCTTATAATTTACAATAATAATGATTTTTATTTTATTTGGTGTTGACTATAAAATAAATGTTTTTACCAAGTTTTTCCCCCTATAATTCCCCAAAATACAATAAAAAAAATAAATATGTATTTAAATAAATTGAAGAAAAAAAAAAAGTATTATTATTTTTTTTTTTCTTTACGATAACTTGAGTATATAGTAAGTGGAATGGCAGAGCTTGACAAATGCAATACTTCAATTTGTGTAAATAAAAAAAAATTGTAACACTTTACAATAAGGTCTCAACATAACATTAGTTATTTCATTAACATGAACTTACAGTGAGCAATATTTTTTTAAAACATTTAATCTTTGTCAATGTTAATAAAAATACAAAAGTTCATGTTAGTTCACAGCGCATTAACTAATGTTAACAAATACAGCTTTCAGAAATTTAAAAATGTTGAAATTAACATCAACTAAGACTAATAAATGCTGTAGAAATATTGTTCAAAATAGTTTAACTACTGTAGTTAAAGGGTTAGTTCACCCAAAAATGAAATTTCTGTCTTTAATTACTCACCCTCATGTCGTTCCACACCCGTAAGACCTTTCCGATTGCTCAGTGAGGCCTGCATTGACAGCAAGACTATTAACACATTCTTAGATGCCCAGAAAGCTACTAAAGACATATTTAAAACATTTTATGTCACTACAGTGGTTCAACCTTAATGTTATGAAGCGACGAGAATACTTACGTGTGCCAAAAAAACAAAATAACGACTTTATTCAACAATATCTAGTGATGGGCGATTTCAAAACACTGCTTCATGAAGCTTCGAAGCTTTACGAATCTTTTGTTTCGAATCAGTGGTTCGGAGCATGTGTCAAACTGCTAAAGTCACGCCCTCCAGTGGTAAACCATTGAAATTTCGAAACACTTATTACGTAACGAAGCTTCGTTAACTGAAATCGCGTGACTTTGGCAGTTTGATATGTGCTCCGAACTACTGATTCGAAACAAAAGATTTGTAAAGCTTCGAAGTATAGCTTTTTGGGCATCTGAAAGTGTTAATTGTCTTGCTCTCAATGGAGGCCTCACTGAGCCATCAGATTTTATCAAAAATATCTTAATTAGTGTTCCGAAGATGAACGAGGGTCTTACAGGTGTGGAACAACATGAGGGTGAGTAATTAATGACAGAATTTTCATTTTTGGGTAAACTAATCCTTTAAGTAATGTTAACAAATAAAATGGAAAATGGAATGAGATTATTAACTTGTCTTCAAGCCATGATATAGAAAGTATCCAAATAATTATTATAATTATTTCTTGAGTGTCACTATTTTAAGAAATGTGGTAACATTTTAGTATAAGGAACATGTATTCACTATTAACTATGACTTTTCCCTCAATAAACTCCTAATTTATTGCTTATTAATAGTTAGTAAGTTAGTTGTTAAATTCAGGTATTGGGTAGGATTAAGAATGTAGAATACGGTCACGCAGAATAAGGCATTAATATGTGCTTAATAATTACTAATAAACAGCCAATATTCTAGTAATATGCATGCTAATAAGCAACTAGTTAAAAGACCCTAAAATAAAGTGTTAACAGAAATGTTATACTTTCTGTAATGATACAAAATCATTTTTTTTAACAGGATTGCAAGTAACATGTGGGACTCAAAATATTACATATATGTTGTTCTGTTTATTCTAAGCACACTTTAAATGCTCAAGCTGGACTCTGACTGGCTGTCAATGTTTTTATCGTTCATCAGTTGGAAAAAAATAATTCTGAAAGTAATTCCAATGATATCGTTTCTTCCTGCCATTATAGTTGTGGTGTGGACTCTGCTATTCTTCTATATTTAGAACAATTTTTGATATCGTTATCGTTATAGTCATCGTCCTTGGTGTGAATGGGCCTTAACAACATTTGATGTGTTTAAAAGTTTAAAAAAAAAGTAAAAAAAATCATAGGACATAGTGTACCATATTCATGGAAAGTGCCAGGTGCATTATAATCATTGTAAGTTGTACCAACAAAAAAGAACACATTTTACGCATTAGTGGTTGCAGAAAGTATTAAAATTGTGAAAGCTACAGACCTTAAGTACCCCTCAGTTGTTGGTACATTGCTTAATGCTCTAAAAACGTGTTAAATAACAATGCTGGAGCCAGAGTACTTATGCAGTAGATTTTCTCAGGAGCAATTAGCTTTTTATGCCAGATCTGCCAAGATAAACAACCTAGTGCTCGATTTGTTTACAGAAGTGGCAGTTTTCTTTCTTCTACTCTCTTTCTCTTTGTCCTTCTTTGATTCTCACTTTCTCTGTTTTGTTCTTCTTGTGTAGATGGAGTGGAAATAATAGTGCTAATGATGCTTGTGATTTAGTGAAATACACTTCACCTTTGACCTCTGATGTCACCCAAAATAATGTCAAAACTCAGGTGGTCACTCTGTGTTAAAGGGATAGTTCTAATTCTGCCATCATCCTCTCACATTTAGGTCATTGCTTTGATTTTACATTTTCTGTCTAAACATGAAGGAAAGATTTATCAATGTTTTTTTTTTTTCCCCCAGTGAGAGCAATGCTGGACATTCACAACATTGTGAACAACATCTCCGTTTTGTTTCACAGAGGAAAGTCATACAGGTTTGGAACGACTGAGGGTGAGCTTGAGTAAATGATGACAGGATTTTCACTATTCCTTGCAAAACAACACATTTTGGCTCAATCTGAACTGTTTTATATTCTATCCAGGGCTTGACATTAACTTTTTTGCTCTCCAGCCACTGTGACTAGCGGATTTCCAAAAAGCATTTTCACTGGCCACAATTTTCATATCAATATCATGGGGGAAAAACTGCCAGATATTTTTTAACATTATCTCATAATTTGGCAGCAGGTATATTAGGCTGCTGTCACTTTAAGACCTGACACAGATCCATTATACTGTTACACATGTTTTCTTTCTCAACTGTTTACATTCACTTAAAACATAACTGACTGTGTTTACATGAATACTTGCCAAGACTGGCATTTTTACTTTATTTTGTGTGTATTTGACTGTTTAAGCGCAATAAGCAGCGAAAGAGAACTCAATTTAGTACTGAGAGGTGGCTTTATGTGCACGTGCTTTGGGTGTGAGCACAAAATCTGAGAGAATGAGTAAAATTATGCGCAATACACACAATCCCACGCCGAAGTTCAAGCCCTGTAACACCAACAATATTCATCCAGAGCAAATGAAACGAGTGAGTGAGGGGAGGCGGGTTTGTGTGTCAACTCGCTGTCGGAGAGATGAGAGATCGAGAAAGTTCAGCTGGTATTATGTATCTATTCTATGGAAAATGAGTATTGGAAGCATTTCAGATGTTTCAGTATCGATATGTATCGAAAAAACACTAAATTTGCACAGTTTATTTCAGATGCCTTTTTAAAAGACTACAACTGAAAAATGTACATATTATACATAAAATTCAACCCGCCAACGTTACACGCCACTGCTCAAATCCACCCGCATTTGGCGGGTGTTAATGTCAAGCCCTGATTCTGTCAATAATAACTGCACTACCATATTATGCAAAGGTAAGATTTATTAAAGACAACTTATCACGATCAGTAAAAAAGTTTATTTTTCATCATTACAGCATGTCACATCTGAAGAATGTATTAACATCAAACAGCTTTACTCAGATCTGTTACCCAGATTTCTGCTGTCCCCGAAGAAGTTGATTTGCAGTTTTTTCTTCAGTACTGGAACATGTGGAAGCACATCTCTTTCCCAGTCACGTCGGTGCAGAATGGAGATGTGGCTTTTGGCTGTGATTCAAACCTTTGGCAGATGTAGTTGACGTTGTCACTGTACGTAAAACATCACTTGGTAACTACTTCATGCTGTCTATATAACAATGCTGTAGTGCCAGAAATGAGTTGCATTGGCCATGTTCATAAATATGTTTAAACTTTATTTCCAAGAAGCATGTTTTGCTTGAATTCACTGACCACAGTTCATTAAATGATATACTAGAGCACTTAATTAGTGCTTAGTGAGGCATCACTGTTACTTTGGCTCATGCCTAGGGTTAGAGGTTTCAACAAACCCCTAATTCGAAGTATTAAACATAGGTGCATCCCACGTAATTTGTAGTACGGACATAAATGATACATTAAATCTTGCTGTTTATTGGCGAAATGTGTGCTTCTACTTTTCAAAGCAAATTTGTGTGATGAATGATAAAACAAGAAAATATCCCATAGAATTATACTGATGGAGGGACTTGAAGCATATTTAGTGAACAGAATATCATAAGCTGGATTTCCATCCATGTGTTGTGGAAATTCTGTATAAAAAATGCTGATTAGAAACCCTAAGATACACACACACACACAAAAACAAGTTTAAAGTCCCTCTTATTATGCCATTTTAAAGGCTCCTAATTTTGTTTTGGTCGTCTCCTACAATAGGTTTACATGCATCCAAGGTCAAACAAACACTAATTTTCTCATAATATACATTGCAGCTTCACTTTTCTCACAGTGTCTGAAATGGTTCAATAAAGGATCCGGTCTCAAACCCTCCTTCCCCAGAGCAGACTTTGCTCTGATTGGTCAGACGGCTCAGTCTGTTGTGATTGGTCAACTGTTTACAGCGTGTGTCGGAATTGAAACGCCCATTATCATATCTGAATTTCAGCTCCGGAGGCTTCTTCAGCACTTGATACACAGTGATACGAACAGTAAAGATGGCGTATCAATTCGAGCCTTAGTCCTCATCTTTATAAGTTCATGCAAAGTAGATTTGCTTTCGCAAGCGCAGAAAACAGCGCCTTCTCGGCATGTCGACAACACAATCAAATTCTTCCAGGCCTCAGCTACAACTACAATGTCTGAGGGCGGGTCAAAGTAGACATTGTTTGCAGGCAGCCAATAAAGACGATAGACCATGCATTATGCAAATGTTTACAAACCTACATAGGTTTTTGAAGGAAGTAAGATGAATTACTGAAGACTTGTTTAAGGCAGTTCAGAATTGGTTCTTTCTTTTAGGAGACAATAACTCCATTTATCATGCACTTCAATCTGTGAAACTTTCCAGACCTTTCACATTCACAAACGGCTATATTACACACTTCATGAAAAGTAAAATTTGAAAAAGCATAATTGGGCCACTTTAAAGTGTGTATCCTTTTTATTCGCTAAGAAAGCATTTGCATAAACTACAATTTACCTAATAAATTCCTAAAGTAATGTAAGTGAATGCAATTGCTAGCAAACATGGATTATTGCTTTATTTGCAAATTGTTTTTGTGCTGTTTCTTTTTACATTACTTTAAATTTGCAACTTTCATGAGCAAGCACCTCAAGAAACCATATAGCAATGCTAATGCCGAGTTTATCTTAGCATCAGCATTGCGCTTTTGTATGGTCAAGCTCTATATTCACATTTTCTGAAAAATCTGCTTGTCACTTATTGTTGAGCCTTGCATGTAATAGTTCCTTATGACTGACACAAATTTCTTGCAGTATTAGGTCAAGTTCTTCAGGCGTACTTCCCTCCAATTGAGAATGGACACCAGCCGGGTGGGAACAATGAGCCCAAGCGGTCACCAGCACGTTCTTTCTGGGAATAACTGCCAAAGGTTAGTGTCCAGTGTGTATTGTGGTTTTTCAAGGGGCTTGACCCCCTCAACCACATCAGATAAACCTCAACCACAACAGCTGTTTGCCTTAAATGTCCCATCATTCCTTCATTCCCCTAGAAGACAGGGAATGTACTCAAGCACCAACAACAATGCAGTGCATTTCAGGATAGACAGATAATCTTTTTATCCTAAGTACAACAAAAACGTTGAGCTTTCTCTCACCTTTTTTAAAAATACGAACAAGGATGTAGAATGGGCTTTGACCAAAGAGTTTTGAGGAATAACATGCACATTTTCCCATCGCAGTTCTTTGTATCCTTGTCCTGTAAACATGGCAAAAATAAGCCTTTGATTTTTAGGTTCAAAGTGAGAGCCGTGCTGGACAAAGTCTCTCAGCACCCACCTCAAGCCCACAAGCTTGGCATTGACAATAAAGTGAATCTACTCATACACTTCAAAGATACAAACGCAGCATTTTTAGGTTTAAAATACCATAATTCATCATGCAATGTGCTTTTACAGTAAAGGGGAACAGAAATACACAATGTGGCATTCCCGATTGGATCACATGTTCATTAGTTTGGATTTGCTGAACTTCAAATTAACCTTTGTGGCTCTCTTTCTTTGCTGAACTTTAACATCTTTTCTTTTTTTCATTTCAAAGGAGCTTGTGAAGAGTTCTTAAAGAACAGAAGATTTAGTGTCAGTTTATTTCTAGGGATTAAAGCACCTCCTTCTGTCCTCCCATCCCCCTCAAACACACGTTCAGAGCTTGTCCGCTGAACTGTTGCTTTTAAGAGGACAGAAGTGGCTTCTATTGCATGTATGGAAAAGTAACATGACTGAAGCATTTATTGTTTTAAACTATACATTTATAGAAAAAATACAAATCGTGTGAGCTAAATTAATAGTTCAAAAAGTTTGGGGTGGTTTAGATTTTGAAGTTTTTTATGCTCACCAAAGTTGCTTTTGTTTGGTCAAAAATACAGTAAAAATTGTAATATTGTGAAATATTATAACAATTTAAAAGAACTGTTTTCTTTTCGAATACATTTTAAAATGTAATTTATTCCTGTGATGGCAAAGCTGAATTTTCAGCATCATTACTCCAGTCTACAGTGTCACATGATCTTTCAGAAATCATTCTAATATGCAGATTTGGTGCTCAAGAAAAATTTCTTTTTATTATAAATGTTGAAAACAGTTGTGCTGCTTAATTTTTTTTTGTGGAAACCATGATACATTTTGTTTTCCGGATTCTTTGATGAATAGAAATTTCAAAAGAACCGCATTCCTTTTTTTAAACAATGTGTTTACTGTAGGTTTTGATCAATTTAATGCATCCTTTCTGAATGAAAATAAATATCTTTAAAAGAAACTCTTGATGACCAAAAACTTTTGAACAGTAGTGTACTGTATGTACAGATAAATGATGTACAGATACATTTTTGTTAATTATCTCAGTGAGAGAATATATATTTGTGTAATATGTACAAAATGGATTACACATCTGGTACTCTAGTGTAAGTAACTCAATATTAAAGTCGTAGGACCATAAAATGTTCATCCAATCAATGATACGATGTCCTACCTGCCTGCCAACGTATGTATTTTCATACTTCCGTTAACCCTGCTCGTGCAGACATCACACATCTTCAGCATGTTTCATGCTATGCAGTTAGACAGACGTTAGTCACTGAGCACTGCAACCAAAACAGCAGCCACCTTTTATAGTTTCTCCTGAACCAAAGCAACAATCTTATGCTGCATTCACGCCATAACTACCGTAATTTGGAAGAGATGGAAACCCACGGCATCATACTCGGAGTGGTACATGACTCGAATTGATGCGTTTCAATGGCAAAACTATCAACGCTGAAATTAATCTGCAGCAGTCAGGTGGTAAAGGTCAGTGTTCTTGAAGTCAATTGACCCTTCGCAAAGACCCACCCCCCTTGGTTACTGTTGCTTTGTCCGACAAGCCGTGTCCGACAAGCCACACAGTGAAAAATACATCGCGGAGCAAAGAGGACACTAACAACACGTCGACAGACAAGACAGAGCAGCTTATTTATGATATTAAAGTAGTCCCAGCTTTCAAACTGTGTACTTTTAAAGAAATTCGAACAATAAAAACCATTTTGTGACTCTTTAATGTGTCGTGACCATAGTCAGGACAGAATTGCTGTAGCGCCTCAGCTCAAGAGGCACGTAAACCGATCATCTCTTCCTACTAGTCCATTTATAGCATCAAATAAACATGAATGAACATGAGAAGGAATGTTGTTTCAAATGCAGAAAGACGTCATTATACACAATTTTTCAAGTTTAACTCCACCGAGGTTAATCTTCTAACTCCTGACTTCTTTGTCGGACAAAATGGCGGATTCGGCGTTCTGATTGGTTAGATCGCTTGTCAATCAAACTCCTGGCGAAGAGTCAATTACACTCATTATTATTATTATTGTAAATGAATGTGCTTTGAGACATGAGGTAATTCGACACCGTCTCTTGTGAAGCTTTTGTTTGCTCCATGCTGTACGCGTTCGTGTTTTGGAGACGCTCTGAAGGGAGGGTGGGATCTTACGCTTTCAAAGTTAGCTCGCTATTTCTTGCCTCTCAGAAAATTGCCTACCCTACCTATAACTTCTTACGTAATGAACTGTTGTATAAAAGCAATATCATAAATCAAATGATTTATAATTCTCGTTGGTCTGTCACAATCCATTGTCAAGATATTTTTTTTTAATGAGCTTTATAAAGCGACCGATTTCGTAGTCATTTTGCGTGGCCCTAATCGCCCTGTCTGTGTTTTTCATGTGATAATGACCGACTGACTGTACATTTTCCTTTCCATATTTATAACCCAACAAGACCCAAAAATTGCTGTGTCTGGATGATTCAGCAGCCAGAGCTTTAAATATTCTCAGAGCTAACATGATACTCCACAGGATGTCAACCTTTCTCTCTCTCTCTCTCTTACACACAGAGAGCTGCTAGAAGAGGGATTACAGCCAATCCAAGTTCTTTTTTCTATTTGAACCACAGCCTCCTGTTTTTAGTGACCAATTACAATGAGGCGGGATCAGCACATGTCCAAGCTGCCTTTCATAGACTCTCTACCGCCTGCCTGCTTGGCCTCGCATGTGAGGACATGCTGAACAAACACCACTCTATGCCCAATTATGAGGCCGCCTCTATTAAAGGATGCTTCTGAATCATATAAGAAAAGACCTCTAGTTCTTTAAAATCCCACTCATGTCATCATCAGGGATCCTGGATGCTTTTGAACGATACATTTGGAGTTGCAAGTAGTGAAGTCATGGGGACAGACTATTAATTGTTCCTAGTCAGTCACCGCAATTACAGCCAGGCTTGTTAGCAAAGCGGTCCTCTTTTTTTTTTATTGTGCAGAAATGTTGCCCTATTGTTCATCTCCATGCTCCAGAAATTTCTGATCAGTGTAGATGAATAAGCACAGAGCAGCTCTCGCTCGCTATTGATTGTCGCATAAGCCAAAGGCAGTTAAAAATAAATCCCTGGTGAACCAAATGAGGTGCAATTTGTTTGTTTCTCTTTAAGCTTGTAAAGTGGAACCATGTGAAGCAGACTTATATCTCTGAAGACTTTGCAAATAATTGAAAGTCTCAATTCCTAGTTACCACGTTTCAAACATAATTACATGTTGCAGGCATAGTTTGTTTTGTCTGATGTGGTTCTTTCATTTGCTTGCTGCTGTTTTCAGCCCCGAAATCAGCATCAATAAATTGAGTTTTTCATGTTTTATTTATTTACCCAACATAATGCCATGACCTAAAACTGCAGACTGAACAAAAGCAATCTTTAATACCTTACATAAATTGCAACACACTCTTGAAATGCATGAATGCACTTCTGTATACGCTTTGCCAAAGAGTCATTTGGTTGTGCTACAAAGTTGCCTTGCCAGTTTTTGTACTGAGAGAACCATTAGAGAGTGAAATGCAGCACACAGAATAGCTTTCTGATTTGGTGCTTGGGCAGAAATAGTGTGATCAGGTGGTCAGAGCTGACAGTAGTTGGGATGTAATGATGCAGAAGACCCGGGGTGGAGCGTTCTCCTCTTGACGAGCAATGCACAATAGCACACACTAACCCACAAAGACAACATGACTCCTTGCTAAATCACCCAGTGCTTTAGATGTATATATCTGTATGGCTACATTTGGACAACACATTCTAAATGATGGATGAAGGATAGACTCATATCCCTCATGATTCATAAATGTAAAAGTTAATTCACAATGAAATGGAATAGAGTACAAAAATGGTGAATATATAAAACTTTATAATAGATTAGAATAGTGGTATGTTTACAAAGATGCAATTATAATGATATAATATTTAATAAAAAACAGCATTTATTTGAAGTAGAAATCTTTTGTAACAATGTTTTGTAACATTGACAATGTCTTTACTGTCACTTTTGATCAATTTAATACATCTCTTATGCAAACATTTGAATGGTAGTGTATCACGGTTTCCACAAAAATATTAAGTCGCAAAAGACTGTTTTCAATATTGATGATAAAAAGATGTTTATTTGGCACCAAATCAGCATATATGATATGTGATTATCCATACAGTGAAATCCAATAGGGTTTGATGTTGTTTTGGGTCCAGTTGACTTTAATTGTATGGACAAAAACATTAGAAAAATTCTTCAAAATATCTTTTTTGTGTGTTTTCAGCAAACTCATACAGGTTTGGAAATGCATGAGGGTGAGTAAATGACAGAATATATGTAGGGGTTATATGTAGAATTCAAAAACCGTTGTTATTAGCGACACCGGTGGCTGTTAAGTGAACTGCAGCCAGCAACTTATTGTGCACACGTAACGTACAAGCGGCTGGACCTGATTCAATACCTCTACACTCTTGGCGAAGTTATTTTTCGTTCTTTTCTTGGTAGTAAAAAGAAGTTGGAAATACCTTTGCAGCGATATACTGTTAACAAACATTTCGACGCCATCCACGCTGCTGAGAGTGACATCAAAGACTATAGATATACAAAGATGGTTCACTCCTATTAGTTATGAATGGGAGAAACTCCAACGCGCAATATGGCCGAATACTTCCCGCCTTCTAAGTAAAACAGCCAATCGCTGATTTATATAGTCGTTGCGTCACTGCAGCTGCCATTAGAAGCTCCGGTTCCCATAGAAACCTGAGACTCACGCTTAGGACTGCACATGCACTGCATTGGCTCATCTAGCCTGAAAAATAAGCTTTTTTTAATGCTATTTGAGCATAAGAAACAACATTTATTGGACAGTTCATGTCAGATTTTGTTGCTGATTTGAAATGTTATTTAATTGTGCGTTCGCCAAGCAGTTTTTGAGATTTCAGGATTCCCCCATTCAAATAGATGCCCAAAATAGCTGCCCGAAGGCGTTGCAAATATGAACGCTGAGTGAACAGACTTTCCTTGAAAGGTTCGATGAATAGGCCTATGTAAATATGTGATGCGCACATTCATTTACATCAAAATAAACATAATGAAAATGACAGCGGTGAGAAAGCAGCAGTTAAGAAAGCATCTGACCATAGAGATGTGGATTTGTTTGCATGAGCTCTGCAATTCACTGGCATCATGTTGACAGATTTAATTAAAATTACACTGTTATGACAGTTACATTACAGAATATTTATTGAAAATATAGCTTTGAAACTATAGCTCTTTGTATGGCAGATTAGCATTAAAGTACTGAATAGCTCTTTCGACATTATCCTGAATATTGTATAAGCATTTGTTTCATGCGTCATAGAACAGAAGAGAGGCTTTCAAACTTCACATCCTTTTGATTTTCCTGGCAAAAACGTCCCGAGTCCTTCACATAAAAACATATAGCCGCTTTAAGACAGACTTGTAGCAACAGATGCTGGTTAATGATATATCACCACTTTTGCTAATAATGATTGTAAAGAATTCAACTTAATGCTCTTTAAGCGTCTAATGATATTCATCACCATTCACCAGGTGACTGCAGTCTGAGATAAAACGTTTCTGACAGACTGATGGATGTGTTTTTTTTTTCTCCCTGCGGTCTCCATCAACACAGGAGGAGGTTAATGTTGTGTGCAGCAGCCAGCGGCATTTGTGAAACGGATCATTTTCTTTGTTTCACCTCTGTAATGATAGATCAGCTCTATTAAACAACCTCAAGACCTTTTAGTAAGGTTTTCTGCATGAAACTCTAAAACACAGCGATAGGCATCGGCCACAGCAGACGCCGAAATGTTCTGCGTCTCTGTCCTGAAACTGGTGGCTTACTGGATATCTCAGATCTGTGCACGCTAAGAACAAGAGCGTTAAATTCCCTGCAGCTTTACCTGGCTCCTCTAGGAGCTCTTTATATCAGCTCACAGGGGACAAAGCGAAGATATTGGAATCTTTCTGTTGTCTGCAACATTAGCAGAGATTGCGTGTAATAAGGCCTTGGATGCCTCTGACAATCAGGGGCTGATTGCTTTGGCTGGTCATAAGAGTGCCAGCACTGTTTGATGTGCTGACCAAAAAGGCCAGAGCTGCTCTCTGATGCCTTGCCTCATCACGATATGAGCGTTCAGCAATGTAGAAGTAATGGGGAGCTCTTGTCTACCAGGCCTCTGAAAGATAGAAACCAAATAACAAAAACCACAACAGGAAAAAAGTGACTTCTATATAATCTTTAGTTGTATCTTAATGTTGTCGTTAAAGATATATAAGCATGTCTTCTGAGAAACTGTATGAGAGAAAGAACTTATTGGTGTATACAACTAATTAAAAGTGTCAGGCTATATAGAGAAACATTTCTATCCACAAGGAAAATCCAGGATCTTGGCCAAGACGCAATGCCACACAAAAAGCTTGGGGAAAAAATAAATGAGTAACTGAAAACAGATATTTATCTCTGTGGCATCAATCAAATGGTCTGCACATATCCATGAGAACAGAATAGAATTCTATAAAATTTCAGGGTAACACTTTACTGTGAGGTCTCATTTGTCAACAATATTTAATGCAATATCTAACATGAACTGGCAATGAGCAATATTTTTTTATACCATTTATTAACCTTTGTTTATATTAAAATGCTCCTGTTATGCTTTTTCTAGATATTACCTTTCATGCAGTAAGTAATTTAGCTGTTTGTGAATGTAAAAGGTCTGGAATTTTCAAAGATTAAACTGCATGATAAATGGAGTTATTTTCTCCTAAAAGAAAGAACCAATTCTGAACTAAATGAAATGAGTCGTCAGTAATTCCAGTCTTACTTCCCGCACAAACCTATGTAGGTTTGTAACAAATTTGCATAATGCCACCCTATGGTTTTCATTGGCTGGCAGCAAACAACATTTACTTTGACCCACCCTCAAACATTGTAGTTGTAGCTGAGGCCTGGAAGAGTTTGGTTCTTGTTGTCAACATGTCTAGAAGACTGTTTTCTGCGCTGCGAAAGCAAATCCACTTTGCATGAACTTCCAAAGGATGAGGACTTGGGCTCGAATCGATATGGTACAACCATCATTACTGTTCATATCACTGTGTGAACAAAGGAAGCCTCAGGAGCTGAAATTCAGATATAGTAATGGGCGCTTTGTTTCCAACACGTGGTGTAAGCGGTAAACTAATCACAACAGACTTCGCTATCTGACCAATCAGAGCAGAGATGACTCCCGGAAAGGAGGGGTTTAGAGAGACCGGATACTTTATCGAACTGTTTCAGACACTGTGAGAAAAGAGGTGATGCTGTATATTATGAGAAGAGGAAAGTGTTTTTCGTGTAACCTAATGTAATGTCATGTAAACCTATTGTAGGAGACCTCCAAAACAAAATTAGGAACCTTTAAAATGGGCACTTTAATAAAAATACAATTGTTCATTTTGTTTTAGATAGAATGCATTAACTTTTGCTCTTAAAATTGTATTGGCAAATGTTGAAATTAGCAAATTAATTTAATAAATGCTGTAGTAAATTTGATCATTGTTAGATCATGTTAACTAATAAAACCTTATTGTAAAGTGTAACCAATTTCAGATTTACAATAGAATAGAACAGATATTATAGCAATTTCAGAATTATATGATTCTGAATATATTGTAATTAAAATAATATTATTTGAAAAAATACATAAGAATAGATGAAATGGCAACTTTGCAGTAGTAAAATAGAGCAGACAACTTATATTTAGATTTAAATTAAATCAGTGCACTTTTTGAAACTCACATTTAAATTAAATTAAGGCACTATTTTTTGAGTATTTGGGATTAGCAATGATTTCATATATTAACTTATGTCTTGATATAATCAGCTCCAACATAAGCTCTTTCAATAGAGAGAGGAACAGAGTTTTACAGTACAAAGTTAGTGTCTTCTCATAGTCTCCCCATTGTCTATGGTTTCCAAGAGGAATGTCTACGACAAAAAGAAATGGCCCCTCAAACTACGTAATTCTTATTTAAAGGGCAGCTCTCTTGGAAGCACAAGGAAATGTAAGTGTGCATGTCCCAGTCCAGTATCTAATATATTTAGACTATAAATCTTCTAGTAAGTCTTTGCATCTTTGTATCTGTTAATGGATTGTGAGTTTTAGACAGCACTTTTTTTTCTTTTTTTTTAAATCAAGTGTCTCTCTAGCTATTGTGTTGTGTTTTAAGCAGACATGTCCTCACTCTCTGCTAACCACTAATTTACAACCACATAAATAATGCTTATAACGTGTAATCGAGCACAAAATAACTGCATTTAAAAAGAGGCAAACTCATCCCAGATTTTTTGAGATGATCCACCATTATAGCTGATTAACATGTAGGCATTTTCTGGCGTATGTAACTATCGAGAGGCTGCTGCCGGTGGTGTTTAGCTTCAGTCATTAGTCATGTTGTTGACATCATAGTTCATAATATGCTATTATCCTGTATTGCGTAATTGCATGTTAGTATTGAAGCCAAACCAGGTAGACATTACGATAACAACTTTAATTAGTTGTCTGGTGCCCCTGACGGCCCTGATTACCTGACTAACAGATGTGAGGTAAGCTGTGCCACTTTTTACACAAGTTTTCCTATAGACAAGGGGAAAGGATGCTGTGCCATGTCAAAGGGAAAGTTATATTACGTGAGAATCATTTTCATTCCAAAAAAAAAAAAGAACATAAATGAGTTGTTTATGCAATAAACAATATAAAGTCTAATTTGGCTGCAAATTTTTTCTTAAATATGGTCCTAAACCAGCCAGGAAATGCTATAAAATGAAAGCTCTAGCGTAAGTTCTGCCGGGAAGACTCTAATGTTACATCACTTATTAGTTTAGATCTAACCAATCATTATCTAACACTTGGAGTATAAAAGAATGGTACTTACACATGTCTGAGTTCGCAGATGCTGACACCAACCTCCACCTCCATCCTCCCCACCACCACCAGGATGGTCCCTGTCCATACCTCCCAGGGGGTCGGCTACGCCCCTGCCTTTATCTCCAGGCAGGAAATGCAGAGCCTACAACCCTCAGGATGTGTGCTACGGATGGGGTCTACGCCAAAGAACTTTATCTCATATTTAGCTTACTGATTGTTATACGTTATCTTGCCTCCCGAGTCTTTCTGGTAGAAATGCAGTTACAGAAGAACATATTGGTTTTTCATTTTTAGAAACATAAAAAAATGCCATGTAACCTTATTTGATTCTTAGAAAACAAATTTATAAAAGCGTTTTATTGGACCTTGTTGAAGTAAGGCGTTATCATTCCACATTCCAACCATCAAGGTTACAGCAAAATATGAAATGTTGATCCCTGTTTGCAGTTACCCCTACTGTGTGTGTCAATACACAATTTTGTGGTATAAAATCTTTGATTATTTTCTTTTAAAGTTGATTATTTTCTTTGAAAGGTGGGACTCTCCTCATCCTTTGGATACTTCAAAGAAATTTAAACCCAGCATCAAGTTTTTTTTTTCCAACGACACCCTTGCAATAGCATCAGCTGTGTTTAGATGAAAAGCTGGTAGTTGAGCCTCTGACACATTTTACCCAGATGCAACTATGACACACTTTAGAGAAAAATGCAATATACTGTACTGTAGAAGCAAAGAACCATGGATATTTTTAGAGCCAAAACATTATGACCACCTGCCTATTATGCTGTTGGTCCTCCGCATGCTGCCCAAACAGCACCGACCAGCCAAGGCATGGACTTTACAAGACCCCTGAAGGAGTCCTGTGGAATCTGGCACCAAGAAGTTTGCAGCAGATCCTTCAAGTCCTGTAGGTTGCACGGTGGATCTGTAGTGGATCGAACTGTTGGTCCAGCACATCCCACAGATGCTCAACTGGATTGAGATCTGGGGAATTTGGAGGCCAGGGCAACACCTTGAAATCTTCATCGTGTTCCTCAAACCATTCCTGAAAAATATGTGCAGTGTGGCAGGGTGCATTATCTTGCTGAAAAAGCCCACTTCCACCAAGGAACACCATTGTCATGTAGAGGTGTACCTGGTCTGCAACACTGTTTACGTTGGTAGATGAATTACCGGACACAGGTTTTCCCAGAGCATCACACTCCCTCCAATGGCTTGTCGTCATTCCAAAGTGATCCTGGTGCCATCACTTCCCCATGTAAATGGTACAAGTGTACACGGCCGCCCAAGTGATGTTAAGGAAACAGGACTCATTGGACCAGGCAACCTTTTTTCACTGCTCTAGCCCAGTTCCGACACTCGTGTGCCCATTGTAGAGGCTTTCGATGGTAGACCGGGGTCATCATAGGCACTGTGATTGGTCTGTGGCTTTGCAGCCCCATACGCAGCAGAGTGCGATGCATTGTGTGTTGTGACACATTCCTCCAATTACCATTATTAAAATTTTGTGTGAGTTGTGCCTCAGTTGACCTTGTGTTGGCTCAAACCAGATGGGATAGCCATCATTGTCCTCTTGCATCGATGAACCTTGAGCGCCCAACCTTGAGTGCCGGTTTGTGGTTTGTTTCTCCTCAGAACACTGTTGGTAAATTCTTACCACTGCTGACCGGGAACAACCCACAAGCCTTGCCGTTTCAGAGATGCTCTGACCCAATCGCCTTGCCATAACAATTTGGCTCTTGTCAAAGTTGCTGAGATCTTTATTCCTGTCCATTTCTCCTGTATCCAACACGTTGATTATGAGAACTGATGTGTGATTATGTGAACTTTGCTCACCTTCTAATCTACCCAGACCTTAATATGTGGACTTGTTAGGAGATGATCAACGATATTCGCTTCACCTGACTGGTCATAACGTTTTGGCTCATCAGTGTGTATATAAAGAAGCATGAATTTGTTTTAGTTTTACTGGATTTAAATACTGAACACAACCAATATTTATATAGCTGGATTTGTTTTAGTAATCGTTCAAACCACTGTTTACTTTCAAACAAGCATTGTATTCTGTGTTTATATATTAGTTTTGAAAACCATTTCCTTTCGCATAAATGGCGTGTGCAGACAAGAATAGCATGTAAGACAACCGTTTTAACAACCATCCGGTTTGTAAATGGTTTATAGTTTTCCACCAGTTCAGCTTTCAGCCCTTCGCCGCTTTCTTTCCAGTTGATATTAATTTTACATTTCACACTTTATGGCCATTTTACGCAGGCTAATTCTGCAACAGCTGCACCATTAACTCTTCAATCACTCATGGCGTTCGTTGCAATAAAAAGAGCTGTGAGGCGAGACGTGCCGCGGGCTTGCGGTGAGGGTGACACACGGGAAGACCCGCTGTGGGCTGATGGAGAGGCATTCAACGCTCCCAGGCTTGTTTCTGGCTGGCCGCTTTTCCAAAGCCCAGCTCTCCCAGCAGGTGATATGGGTAGCTACTGTTTATTAAGCTGTTTTGTGGGCAGTAAAATGCAAGAAGTGGCTTATTAGGCCTTGTCTATGTCTGACAGACTGTGGCCAAGCAGTTCACTAATTACTGCTTATAAACGCTATAATTTCATTACTTATCGCTGAGCCCAGCAAAAAGGAAAGACATTATTTGTTCAAATCGACCAATACCACTCATGTAAATCACAGTTTGCTCTCCTTCCATTTGTCCAATTATGCACTCCTGGCTTGTGCGCAAATGACAACCTCAGACACAAATAACCTGTGTTAACTTGCTAAAATAAATGAAAGTCTGACCCATTCTTTCAGAAAGATTTCTTTCCCACCATTTGATGACATGAGACAGCACCTATTAGCTCTATTTACCCATATTTTTTAGTCAATTCATGGGAACAGCCGCTGGCTGACATGCTAATACCATGTGTATGCCTTTAGACCCATTTAAATGTGTTTTCGTCAAAACATGGAACACCCAGCAAGTCGCATATCATATAATTTAGGAATTATAACTCATTTAATTTTGTCTGGGTTTAAGTGCTTTTACTTAGTTGTTTGTGATTAAAGCACAATTGTGCATTACTATTAATCAGAAGCAAATGTTGTGGTTATTTGAGGGTTAGACATCAGCAAATCTCCAGAAACCTCAAGATTTCATATGGCATATTATATTCCAATAATTACAGTACAAGTGTGAGGAACTTAATCTCCTCTGTGCCAGACCGTTCTGGGTTGACTGAAACCAGATCATGCTTCAAACTGGTTTCCTTTTATTTTTGTATTTATTGGATTGTGGTTCAAACCATAACCACACTTTTTTTTGGACTGACAAAGTCATACAGTATCAACCACATTTTTAGATATAAGGGGAAATTCATGAGATTATAATTATAATCTTAATAGTAATACTGAAATCCTGTGTCATTTGTCAGATGGTGCCAGCATGCATTTGTGTAAAACACAGGAAAGCTGTCCGCAGTCATAGACGTCAGTGCACCAGAAACAAGTGCGCAGCCATCTTTAGAATTTAGTTTTTCATTGTTGCGGTAGCTCTGTATATTTCTATAGCATCGCTGGTGAAGTGGATTTACTTATTGTAGAGGTAACGAAAGTTATCATGATCACTGTAATGTGTGTAAAAGACACACAAAATGATATTCAAACTCACATTAGTCGCTTTTAACATTAAATAAAGTACATAAACGGCATCTGAGATTATCATTGCCATACTTTGTGTTGTTGTTCCAGCTGCGATGTCGCAGAAAAATAGAAACTGTTTTGTTGCGTGTCACGGCTAGTTAAGACAAAACTCTGATTAACATGGAAAATATACCTTTTATCGCGCGCAGCCGCGTCGCGTCTGGTTAGGACACGGTGTAATGGCTAACTTGTGTGCCTTGATAACCAATCACATTACAGCCTTGACGTCATTGAATTCCGTTGTGCGTTATTCAATCATTGTTTGTGGACCTGTTGCATAATTTTCCATGGCTTCTCTGATAAAACAGCATTTTTTTTTTGGTGTAAACTCTAAAAATAGTTCAATCCAAAATGAATGTTTAAGAACAATCATGTTGAAGATCAGCCGATGGGCTGTCGATTCATTAAATGATAAGCTATTTCCTCACAAAAGCGGTTTATTCAGCGTAGTAAACCCTCTCCTCCATTGACGTCCATTATCAGGTGTTACACTTTTTTCAGCTAAAGTCATGTATTATGGAGCGGCATAAAAAAGAACACAAGCGAAAAATTAGCAATTTCACAGTGCAATTCCTAGTGATTGGTTTGTTGTGGAATTTTATTTACGTGAAGCAAAAGCTCAACATGAATTAGTGACGTGGATTACTCACAATATTTATAGTACAGCCCTATATAATCTTATATTTAGTGCCTGGAAAATCTACATTGTGGGTGGCTTGTGCTACAGATTTTTACCAATTCCATATGCCATAAACCATAAAGCTACTGTAGTGAATTCACCTCATAGTATGGTCATATGGTGATTTGTCAAACCAAAAAAGACAAACTCATTGTCCAGATTTCCAAATACAGAATGTCATATAAAAGTATTAAACTTTGAAGAGATCCACACCAAGATTTTTACAGACAGGAAGGAAGGACATAACATTGGAAGTAAAAGAAGAGCCAAATTAAACACTTGTCTGGTGCTGTTGGATTTTGCTATGGTTACTGCTTGGTAACCGTTCCAATGGCTTTAGGACCATATCCACAAAAATGAGAGCTTTATAAGAAAAAGAGAAACTGTACACAGAACGTTCAGACTTAACTCAGATGATAAGCTTGTTTCTTTACAGAAACCTGTAGACCAACATCTCAATGGAAGTTCTTCATTATTAAAAACGTTCTCCCAGGTGAGCTCATAGCTTCAGATCATCATGACTCAAACACATCACTTCAGGCATCGGCATTTAAATGATGTCAGCTTCATCTGACTATCGAGCGGACTTCATTGCTTCTGGGTTGCCTTTCTAATAGCCTCTTTAGCAGAAATAATTGCAATATAAATAGGCTGTGCTGATGAAATACATACTTTTGCATTTAAAGGTGTTTCTTTTAAAGCCTTCATAAAAGCATCCAGAGCTTGGCACTCTGTTTAAGTATGTGTCAAACTCTTTGTTGCCAGTATTACAGAGCCAGACTCAGAGACGTGCAAAGCAGAATTGGGTTGCATAGGAACTGAATTCCTCCCACGGACTCATGTGGTGAAAATTTGAAAAAGCGTTCAGTTGTGTGGGTTGGAGAGCGTGTCTTTTTGATGTTTTTCTCTTTGTCTTGTGTTTTGTAGCATTTAAAATGGGAACACTTTGTCTATGCTAACGATAGACACAGTTCATTTGTCTACTATAACCTTTTTTTAATTTTGTTTTCTCCAAATGTACAAGATCACTGCAATATCAGTGACTCAAGTTCAACTTGCATGGTTTCATTATTGTAGGTTTATCGCTATTGCTCTCATTCGTTCGCATATGAGATTTTAGACATTCATTATGAGTCATGAACCTTGTGATCAAATGAAAGGGCGGCTGAGGGCAGCCGCGCACTGAAGGCATTTTCTTTCAACTGTTTGAGCCCATTACCCCTTCCTCAACTCAACCCCGTGCAAGTGTTTACATCAAGCCTTAATCCAATGTGTTCTGCACCAGAAGCTAAGAGTGGGTAAAATAGCACCTCTTTTCTTGTATTTCAAATGTGGAGAAAATGGTGGAATTATCTGTTCTGGCTTGCATCATTAGCTTTAGCGTTCATCCTAAACATTTTCTTGCAACTTTTTGTCTGTTAGTAGCTCTTAAACATCACAGCATTGCAGATTAAAAACAAAAAACTAGCGGGGGTAACAAAGTCCACTCCGCTTAGCTCGATGTTGTGCCGTGTCCAAGATCCTACTAAGAGCAGCTCGTTCCTCTGTGAGCTGATTGCTAATTAGCACCCTGTTCATTTTGTTTGTTGTTTTTGCTTGGCATGCTTACTGTGAGTTCTTTCTGCTTTGACTATGCAAAAAGCTTTCCCAAAATCTCTTGTTTGGTAGTACCTAAATGTTTGCCTGCTAACAACCACAGTCTGTATATATACAATGCAAGTTGATGTTTTATGCTGCAGCTTTTATTTGTTGCCTTCTAAATGATTGATTCTTTCTGTATTCACAGGATGGCAAGCTGATGCAGTGTAAGGCTTCTTGTCATATTGGACTATCATGCATCTATCAAAACTCAAGACTGACTTTGGAATTAAATGAACATACAGTATCTCACAGAAGTGAGTACACCCCTCACATTTTTGTAAATATTTTATTATATCTTTTCATGTGACAACACTGAAGAAATGACACATTGCTACAATGTAAAGTAGTGAGTGTACAGCTTGTATAACAGTGTAAATTTGCTGTCCCCTCAGAATAACTCAACACACAGCCATTAATGTCTAAACCGCTGGCCACAAAAGTGAGTACACCCCTAAGTGAAAATGTCCAAATTGGGCCCAATTAGCCATTTTCTCTCCCCGGTGTCATGTGACTCGTTAGTGTTACAAGGTCTCAGGTGTGAATGGGGAGCAGGTGTGTTAAATTTGGTGTTATCGCTCTCACTCTCTCATACCTGTCACTGGAAGTTCAACATGGCACCTCATGGCAAAGAACTCTCTGATGATCTGAAAAAAAGAATTGTTGCTCTACATAAAGATGGCGTAGGCTATAAGAAGATTGCCAAGACCCTGAAACTGAGCTGCAGCACGGTGGCCAAGACCATACAGCGGTTTAACAGGACCGGTTCCACTCAGAACAGGTCTCGCCATGGTCGACCAAAGAAGTTGAGTGCACGTGCTCAGCGTCAGTGCTCAGACCATACGCCGCTCACTGCATCAAATTGGTCTGCATGGTTGTCGTCCCAAAAGGAAGCCTCTTCTAAAGATAATGCACAAGAAAGCCCGCAAACAGTTTGCTGAAGACAAGCAGACTAAGGACATTGATTACTGGAACCATGTCCTGTGGTCTGATGAGACCAAGATAAACTTATTTGGTTCAGATGGTGTCAAGCATGTGTGGCGGCATCCAGGTGAGGAGTACAAAGACAAGTGTGTCTTGCCTACAGTCAAGCATGGTGGTGGGAGTGTCATGGTCTGGGGCTGCATGAGTGTTGCCGGCACTGGGGAGCTACAGTTCATTGAGGGAACCATGAATGAGCAGAGCATGATCCCCACCCTTCGGAGACTGGGCCGCAGGGCAGTATTCCAACATGATAACGACCCCAAACACACCTCCAAGACGACCACTGCCTTGCTAAAGAAGCTGAGGGTAAAGGTGATGGACTGGCCAAGCATGTCTCCAGACCTAAACCCTATTGAGCATCTGTGGGGCATCCTCAAACGGAAGGTGGAGGAGCGCAAGGTCTCTAACATCCACCAGCTCCGTGATGTCGTCATGGAGGAGTGGAAGAGGACTCCAGTGGCAACCTGTGAAGCTCTGGTGAACTCCATGCCCAAGAGGGTTAAGGCAGTGCTGGAAAATAATGGTGGCCACACAAAATATTGACACTTTGGGCCCAATTTGGACATTTTCATTTAGGGGTGTACTCACTTTTGTGGCCAGTGGTTTAGACATTAATGGCTGAGTGTTGAGTTATTTTGAGGGGACAGCAAATTTACACTGTTATACAAGCTGTACACTCACTGCTTTACATTGTAGCAAAGTGTCATTTCATCAGTGTTGTCACATGAAAAGATATAATAAAATATTTACAAAAATGTGAGGGGTGTACTCACTTCTGTGAGATACTGTATATGCATCTTTTTCATTTGAATTAGTATTTAAGGATTTTTGCACAGAGGGCCTCCAGAAACGGATAATTTGAACAACCTGAGGCACCTTTTCATGCTGGCTTGAAGAAAACCATTCATGTCCAGAAAAACTATATTATGAAGTGATTCCATACATACCTCACTTTATTTTTCATTTCCTCAATGATATCTATCTTTTTTTTCAATTTCTTTGTCTTACTGCCTGTCTTTAATGTAGAAGCCCCTTGTTTAGTTTTCTATACAGGTTGACATTTGGCCCAAATTCTTGCAGTCATATAAATAACTAAAAAAAAATAATAATTTGGTTGATCATCATTTGATTAAACTGAACCTTATCAATGCAACCTACAAATTATTATTATGTTTTCTGTTGGTTGAGTCAGTTTACTTTACAATGCAAAGATGTGTAATATTACTCTTATCATTTTTAATATCTGCCAGTGTTCCTAAGCTACAAACAGGTCATGATTCAAAGTATTTAAACTACTTTTTTTTTTACAGTATAATGAATTTGGATGTAAAAGTCATTTCAACTTAAATGAAACTAAACTGACTTAAAAAAAATTAAGTTGAAATTGCTTGAATTATTTTAATGAGTTACAGTAATGTAATAACATAATTGCCATGACTTACTGATATCATTTTTATAGAGAGCATCTACTTTTTGAAACAGGAAAAAGGGGAAATGTATTCTTCTCATGGTAACAACAGTGGTGGCTGCCTAAAGACAGTTCATCCTGATCCTTGAATATGTAAATTTGAAGAAGAGCAATGTGATCTGCAGATGGAGCAAATGTGCACCTGTGTACAGAGACAGTTCGGATCTGAGATTGCACAGACGTTTAGAAGTCAGCCAAGGAAAACTGCTATCCCTCACGAGCTGAGCAAGCTGCAATGTTACATAAATGAGGAAATCCTTTGTCAGGGAATTGCAACCATCCTCAGTGCTCAAACAGCCATTCATCAAAGTCATTTTATATTACAATGCACACTTTGTTACATAATCAAACACACAGGCGATGTTGTCTGTTTTTACAATCACAGTGGTTTGAGAACCTTGTATGCGCTACCAGGGAAAATTAAACAAGAACATTTTACGAAGTTTGTGGATATGCACTTACGTTTGTTTGTTGAATGTGTCTATAGCAGTTAAACGAGTGCTATGTCATCCTCCCCTAGTACTTTTTTTTGTGTCTTTGCAGCTCAAATGCGCCTGAGGAACATGCGTTTTTGCTGATTTCAGAGTTTCTCAGCATCTGAGAGCCACTACTGCCTTGGCAAGTGAGCAGCCAGCAAAAGCGAACATACAAAGCCTCGTTTTTAACAAGGTTATTAGCTGCTTTAGCATTCCTGATGCGATTGTAAACATGCTTGTGAATTTTCAGGAGATGGAGAGCCAATGCAATGGAGGTAAGATCAAGAGCTGAATCTTAGAAGGAAAACCCAAAAGCGTATAGATTCTCACAGGGTTCAAATGTCCTGAACAGCAGTAGTGCGGCATGTTGGGTAACAAGAATAACATTACTCGAAATTCTGACATACGTTTTCATGAATGAGAGGAAAGATCCCTCATCTGTTCATGGTCTAAAATTTGAGTACATTTTGAAAATCCCAATAGCATAATAATATTTGGTATGTTATTGCTGGAGCAAATGTGCACATTACAACACTAGCTATGTTCAGAATAGAAAGCTATTAATAAAAATAGCTAGCTACAATGAAAATATTTAATGTTTTTAAATAAATAGCCATTTGTTTAATCAGTGCAGCATTTCTGTGGTTCAGAACAATTAGATTTTTTGCATAAAAATGTTAGCTTTTCAAAAATATGCTTATTTTGCATTTTTATTCCACTTTTATTTAAAGTAAAAATTTGAGTTGCCCCAGAGCTGTTCTGTAGCTCAAACAGTAGAGCATTGTGCTAGTAGTGACAAGGTCACGAGTTCAATTTCCAGGGAATGAAAGAGTTGATTAAAAAAAAAGTGTCTACCAGAGGCATAAAATGAAAATAACCAGGGTTGATATTACTTCCAGTTCATTTGTCACTGTAGAAGTGGAAGGTTTACTTGAGAGCATTGCATCATGTTTCATACAGACAGCATGCAATCCATAGTATACATACTGTATATGGGTCAATGACGTAACATTATTTTGTCCAAAGGCCTTAATAATAATGAAAAATAAAGATATGATATCCAAAGTATGTAAGGTAGTACAACTAGATCTCTTTTATTGAATCCAAAAGGTTTTAATTATATTTTGCTACATATAAAGGTATTTTAAAGATTTTGAAGTGTCAAAAGGTCATTCGGTTTAACCGTCCAAAGGCCAATACAGCCATTTCATTTCTGATTAAAATATCTTAAAATGTAATAAATGTATATCTTTTTTATTCTGGCATGATTTTATGACATCATATATCAACATAGTGCAAAATGGTATTAAAATTATGTGTAGAAGTCGTTGCTTTGATATGAGAAAGAATGTCCGGAAAAATGAATTTCATTGATGTCATTCGGAGTAACCTATATAAAGGGAACATTTTGGATCAAGTCATGTGGTCAGTATCATGTGACAGGATGTGACATCATTCAGACACCTGCAAAGGACCACATGGTC